>JAVHNF010068850.1:0-13688 GCA_034783455.1 Micropsitta finschii | reverse complement strand
AGTTTGGTCTTTTCCTGTCTCTTCTCTGAAGCTGTGGCTGTTCAGACAACAAGTTCTTTCACTTACGTGTGTTGCCTACAGGCTGTCTTTATTTGGGAGGGGATACATAAATCCCCTGTATAAAAGGGGGGAGATTGTTTTTTCTTGTCACCTTAGTTTTTATAGCCTGATGACCAGGCTTGTTTGCTTCCCCACCAGGGACCACCTCATTGTCCTCCGTGGAATAACAACCATGAAGGAATGTGGAATGAGCAGAGAGATCAAGGCTGGAACAATCAGCGAGAGACACCTTGGAACAACCAGCCCGATCCTTCTTGGAACAACCAGTTTGAAGCCCCGTGGAACAACCAGCATGAACAACCTCCATGGGGTGGGGGTCAAAGGGAACCTCCATTTCGAATGCAGCGGCCACCTCACTTCAGAGGCCCATTTCCTCCACATCAGCAACATCCCCAATTCAACCAGCCCCCGCATCCGCATAATTTCAACCGCTTTCCACCTCGCTTCATGCAGGATGATTTTCCACCTCACCATCCCTTTGAAAGGCCTCCTTATCCTCATCGTTTTGATTACCCCCAGGGGGATTTTCCTCAAGGTAAAGTGTGTACCAGGCCAGGTTTTCTTCCCTTGCGATGCTGATTGCCGTTACGAAATTATTCAGTGCTTTGGGGTGACAGCTTATCCTTTGTGGACTGTTGTGGTTTTCCTGAAAAATGCTGAGTTTGGGGGTTTGGGAAGCCATTGCTAACAACTTGGTAGGAAATAAGAGTTGGATGCTTCCTTGCTTTTTGAGTCTTACTTCCCTAATGGATGCAGATAACTAGAACCTGTAGTTCAAACTCAAGTCAGCATCTCCACCAGCTGATCATCACCCTTTTGTGACTGTTTCACTTTCAAAATAGTAAGCTTAAAGGTGAGAAGCAACATTTGCTTATAAATTCAGTCTCTTGCACATGAGCCCACAGGTGAGGAGGGCTCTTCAGCTGTGCCCTCCATAGATGGAGGAAGTCAGAGGGAGATAGGCTGGGAACAGTTGTTCTTGTGCATACATTCTATGCCCTTCTTTTATTTTCTCTTTATTTTTACTGGAAAGCTCTAATTATCTGCTTTAACATTGCCTGTGGCTTGGTAGTGGAAGTGAAAACAGTCCTTAGCTCCAGTTCTCCTCCCTTGTTTGGTTTGCTCTCTTGCTGGAACATGGGGTCGTAAAGCGTAGTCGGGACACTGCTTGCCTGGCCTGGGCAGCTTTGAGTTGGCAGCAGGCTCCCTTGTGAATCCCAGTGTAGTTCTGCCTTGATGTAGTTTCTATTTCACATGCAGAAGTTATGATTATTCCAGAATGATCCTCATCAATGTAAAGGCTAAAGATCACTGTGGTTCTGTATAAGCCACTTAAAGAGCAATTCAGTTTCTATACAGGAGTTACTATTATAAACTTAAAAGATTCTCATTTCCCCAAGTCCAAAAAACATGGGAAAACCAATGGATTAGAGCTTATTGTGATTAACTTCTTCAGTAGAGATTGTTCCTTTGAGTTTGTTGCTTGTTTGAAGAGTTGTCTGGAGTAGGGAGAACAGCTTTTCTTGTCCTGAGCCAATTAACATGGAAGCTCAGAGAAAGATGCTCTCTGGTTTGGATTGTAGTGGTGATCCAAAACATCATTGTTTCATGCATAGCTGTTGGAGGAGGGGATACGCTAACACAGATGTGTAAAATGAGGAGAGCGGTGAAGCAATGACAGCACAGACTGTGCTCAAGTTCTAATGAAGAGGAGTCACACAGTGCTGACTCTAGATTGGGCAGTGGCTGTAACAGCTTTTCCTGGGAAAACTGTTGGGCCTGCTGCAGAGGGTGTTGATTTTCAGTCTTGCATTTCTCTCCGTGTAGTGCAGGGAGCTCAGCAGGGTATCTCAGTGCTCACGGCAAATGGTTCATCCATCAGGGACATCTCTGGTTTAACAGGATGTTATCTCTGCCTCTGCTTGAAATGCCTCTTTAAAGAAAGTATTTTCTTGTCACCTACTCATGTGAGTTAATTCCTGCCATATTTATTTGGTTTTGTGTGTTGATTTGGCATAAAGACAGAACTATGGGTCCATCCCAAGCCCTGATTGTGTATTCTGGCTTCAGAAAAAGATCCCACCAGTAGATGCCCTGCTACATCTGAAGCTTTCTGTTCTTGAGCATATCTTTCTTGTGGTACTTTCTGACTACAGGATGTCCCTAAGTGAGCAGTGGCTTAGGATTCAAGTATCCTGTTGTCTCGAGAGCGGTAGCTGTGGCCAGGGAGCAAGATGCACTTCAAGATACTCACAAATGCAGCCCTGTAGCCTCTAGTTCTGCAGTTCTGGTGCTTTTCTGGATCTGCTAAGGGTGTTTTTTAGGATGCATGCACTAACTGAAGTACATCTCTGATTGCCTTCCTTTCCCTATAGCAAAATAAAGCATTTTAATCCTCCCTCTGCAGAAATCGGACCTCCTCATCATCATCCTGGTCACAGATTGCCTCATCCTGGAATCAGCGAGCATCCTCCCTGGGGAGGGCCGCAGCACCCTGATTTCGGGCCTCCCCCTCATGGCTTTAATGGGCAGCCTCCTCACATGCGGCGACAGGGCCCTCCGCACATGAACCACGACGATCCCAGTCTGGTGCCAAACGTTCCCTACTTTGATCTTCCTGCTGGACTGATGGCTCCACTTGTAAAAGTAAGTGCTTGCAATGGGTCCTGACTACTGGGATTAAAAGATCAAAATCCTGTGGTTGGTATTAGGGACAGTTTAATGTGGACATTTATCATTTCAAATCCTTCCGTCCAGTACCCATTAGCCAGAGTTCTTGTAGGGGTTACAAGGGCAGGAGCTGAGGGAGAAGGTGGTGAAAACTGTAGTGTTTTCCACTGTTGTGTGCCAGTGAAAGCTGGTTGAGCTCATGTAAGTGAAAGACTTAATTTACCCTTGAAAATCTTATCCCTGTTTTTAGAAAGTAGAAATCCCTGCTGATTTTCAGATGGCCAGAGGTACTTTGCAGTTCTGACATGGCCCCTGTGTACTAGTTTTTGGTATTCAGAGTTCTTTCTTACAAAGATGCTTGCAACACTGGTGTTATATATGCAAAGAACGATAGAGAACAGGAAATGTATCTGTGCCAGCATCTTCAGGAATATACATGTTTGTGCTCTGTGTTTGGGATGAACAAGTGGATCTCTTCCATCACCAACGTCATGTTACTTCTGCCAGGCTTCCAGCCAGCCACTGTTACGCAAAGGTGGATAGATGAGATCTGCGTTTTAGCTACCTGGTGATCCAATTAATGCTGCAACCTGAGCAGTGCTGGCTTTGCTTGTAGAACCCAAAATGGTAGTGATAGCATGAGAAAACATTGTGTCACCTGCACAATCCTTATTTCTGGACCAGTTTTTATCCCAGTAGTGAAACATGAGGTCCCTACATAGTTAAATCTGTATTTCTCTCTTCAGGTAGCCACCCCATGACACATGACACGAATGTAATTTGTTTTGTTTCCGGCAGCTTGAAGATCATGAGTATAAACCTTTAGATCCTAAAGATATACGTCTTCCACCCCCAATGCCCCCCAGTGAGAGACTTCTGGCTGCGGTTGAGGCATTTTATAGTCCACCATCTCATGACAGGCCTAGAAACAGGTAAGAGTAGGTATAGCTAACAATATGGTAAGGAAAATGCCCTAAGAAGCTGTCTCGATCCACGAAGTGCCTCTCTCTCCCTTCGCCTGTGTCTTGGTTCTTCTAATGCTGAAATGAGTGCTCTCGTTGTGTTGTAACTTGCACACATTGTTTGATCTCACTGAGATTTGTGAGACCTTTTTGCCCAGGCCCTTTGTTCCCTACAAAACCCAGTGGACATCCTGAATGTCTCCATTGATGGAAGCAGAATTTGACAGATGTCGGTTCTGTGTGTGGTTGATTTGTTGCAGTGAAGGCTGGGAGCAGAATGGACTGTACGAATTCTTCCGAGCTAAAATGAGAGCGAGACGGAGGAAAGGTCAGGAGAAGAGAAATAGGTGAGAGATTCCATCTGCTGCCTTCTGCATGCTGTTTGCTTGGAAGGTGCTAGGAGTATCTTGGGTTAAATGCAGAGGGAAAGTCTGTTCAGCGACATGCTGATGGAATAACTGAGCTTCAGCATACTGGAATTTCTAATCTGCAGAAAATGGTTTTGTCCACACTCAAGTTTACATTGGGCTGTCTGCAGAAATCCAGTGCTTGTGTGTCATGTGAATTGGATCACAAATGTATTTGAATTTCATGTGCTTCTCCAAGGAGTTTCACTGGGGTTTCTCTGCTTTTATCTGGGCAGTGGGCCGTCTCGGTCTCGCAGTCGGTCTAAGAGCCGCGGTCGCTCATCCTCCCGGTCCAATTCCCGATCTTCAAAGTCATCTGGCTCCTATTCAAGGTCACGCTCTCGCTCTTGCTCTCGATCACGATCCTATTCACGCTCACAGTCCAGGTAGAGTGCAGCAGGCCAACCCTTGGCAACTGGAGGGGTGGACAAACCCCAGCCCTCACGGTTGGATGTTGCTGGGGTAACTTGTACATCTGACCTCATGTGCTTGCCTGTTCCAGGAGCCGGAGCAGGTCCCGCTCCTCTCACAGCCGCTCGCGGTCACGGTCACGATCGAGGTCGAAGTCGTACTCGCCTGGAAGGCGGCGCCGGTCCCGGTCTCGCAGCCCCACTCCTCCGTAAGCTTTCGCTTGTTGATATCCTGGTTTACCTGGGTTGTTTGGAGAAGCACCAAGGAGGAGTCTTTCTCCTAAGCTGAGTGTAGTGAGCTTTCAGCAAATAGTAGAAAAGAAGATTGAAAGCAGATATAGAGACAATTTACGTGCTTATAGAGAGAATGTTACTCTGTTGTGGTGGCTTTATATGCCTTCCCAGGGAGCAGGAGAAATCCTCTGAGTACTCTCTGCTAGGAAGCCCGTAGTGTTTGATTTCACTTGTAGCAAGACAGAGGTAGGGTGATTCTGACACCTTTATAACTCCATAATCTTTATAAAAGAATAGCTTAGTAGAGTAGGTGGGATTTTGTTGGGTGTTAGTATTGAATATAAGTGACCCTGTTTTGGGTCAGAACGGTATCGCTTGTTCTTAATTTGTTCCTTTTATTTCCTTAGTTCTTCTGCTGGTTTGGGCTCCAGTTCTGGGCCTACTATTCCAGAATCAAGACTTGGAGAAGAAAATAAAGGCCATCAAATGCTAGTGAAAATGGGTAAGATCCTGTTCTGGATTCTTAACACAAGCCAGGAAACAAAACCAGGCATCACACTCATGGATACAGTTAATTAATGCATGTTAATAAGGAATTATCCCTTGGTAATCCAAACTCAGCAGGAGGACAGTCAGAGATGTAAGTATATGGAACATGGAGCAGTGATGGTAGTTGGCTTTCCGCAAAGGATCTGGAAGACAAGGACCTGATTTTGGCATCAGCTAGAACTTGCTACCCAAGGTGTTCCATCTCCCAGTGAGTGCAGCTCAGGAGTTCACCAGCAGCTTGGCCTCACACTGCCTTCTCTCTTGCCCTCTTAAAAGTGTTTAGGGATAGTGCTGGTGTTCATCAGCTCCCAGAGTATATGTATGTTAATGCTTTTGAAACAAATGGGACAGTTCTTGTGTTGTTTCAGGCTCTCTGTTACCATCCTGCTACATCAAATTCACACCCTCTTTAGTTGTTTCCAAATTATCTGTTTGTCTGTCTTCCGAATTCTGGTAAGTACAGGATTTCAGTGTTGTGTCCTTTGTGCAGGATGGAGTGGATCTGGTGGATTGGGAGCCAAGGAACAAGGAATTCAGGATCCAATTAAAGGAGGGGATATCAGAGACAAATGGGATCAATACAAAGGAGTGGGAGTTGCATTAGACGACCCTTATGAAAACTACCGAAGAAATAAAAGTTACTCATTTATTGCTCGCATGAAGGCCCGAGATGAATGTAAGTGATTGTTTCTAAGTTAAAAAACTGTGTGGACTTGATAGTACTTTTGTCCTGTTGACTGTAGCCTGTAATCCCCAACCCAAAGACGAGTAACTCTTAATTCTTTCTAAGGTAGTGGGTACAGTAAAGGTAAGTAGACATAGACTCTGATTAACTTTTCAGCAGTGGTGTTGTAAGTTCTAACTGTTCATTAATGAGCCTGTTCTGTGTAAGCCCCATCCTGATACAGCCCCAGGAGCCTGCACCTTTCCCCTTCAGACCCTAGAAGCAATGCCAGAGGCAGTGGAGGAAGCCATGCCCCAGGAGGGATGGCTGCCAGTGCAGGAAGGACTTTGTGGTCAGAATGAACTTAGACCAGGTTTACTGTTCAGACCAGGCTTTCAGCCCAGCCCAACTCCGAGTTTCCTCCCATTAGCACTGTGTTCTGCTAAAGCCAGAACCAGCAATAAACCCACTATAGGGCAGGAAGGGTTCAGAGATGGAGACAATGGCCCAAGTGCTGGCTGGATTTTTGCGGAGAGTCTGTTACTAAAACTACACTTGCCAACACCTAAAAGGAAAACAATTGGCATGCTAAATGAAAAGTCACTTCTGCCTATGGCTGCAGTAGCCCTGTGTAATAAAATGGGTTTAGTGCAAGCCCAAAAGGAAAAAATCCTTATTAATAGAGCCCTCATTCCATGAAACGTTTTTGAGAGCTTAGGTAACTGCAGAATGCATAAGAACTCTTTTCCCTATTGTTGCAGTGAAGCGTGAAACACAAGACCCTCCACCACCCGAATAAGACTCTCTGAAGAAAGATGTCTTGCATCTTCTACAAGACATTAAACTTGTATAAATCCGGATTAAAGTCTGGAGGAAGTGACAAATTAATTACTTTTAAAACTATGGTGACAAATGGAAAGCTATGACATGTATTTCAACACTTGCTGAGTGTTTGGATAAGGCCATTCGTTCCTATGACATGTCTAGCAAGTTAAAGAATTTCCATTTATTTTGCAAAATTTTTTAATTAGCTCCCCATTTTATACTAGAATTAAAGGCCAGCCCAGGTCCCTGATGTAGGATTGTGGTTCATTCATTCCTGTGGAATAGACATTATCTGCTGTGGTTGTATGTGCTCTAGTTCCATAATGTATGTTTATTTCTCTCAAAAGGTTAATTCTATTTGAAGTGGAGGGGTGCTGCCTTGGGATCAAGTCAGACTGATGCTGAGCAGTGTATCCTAATGTCTAAATGGGGAATGAAGCATCTAGTTCCAGTACAGGTGACCTATGAGCACTGTGCGAGCTTGTTAGAACCTACCACCCAACTTAACGCCCCTACACACCAGCCGCTGCAGTCACAACTTTGCTCAGAACACAAGGGTTAACTGTGCTCTAAGGGATGGTCAATGCTTTGTAATGGAAGACATTCTCTAAGCTTTTTATATTTTTGTATATACCCTTTAATAAAAGCCAAGCAGCTCAATAGAAGAGAATCCATTTTCTCTGCTCTGCAAGTTTCTGACAATAAAATGTTCTTGGAACCTTCCTTTAATTGAAATGAGAGGAAAAAAAACCCAACCATTTTGTAACTGTTTCCAGAGACCACCAGTTGAAGGTGTTAGGCCCTTACACTGCACTTCCACTCCAGGGGTCTGTGTGGTGGTAACCTCTTCCAGAGTCTTTTGTTTGTATAGCAGAAACCCTCTTGAAACCATTCAGTTAATATGGTGAAATACTCATTTGTTCTAGATCTACTGTAGTTGTGGAACTGTAACTGTCTGTGAATCAGCACACACCACCTCTGTGTTACCAACTTGTGAATTTTGTTTTGCCTTCCAATAAACACATTTTTTTTTTTATTAAATAAAAATAAAATGGTGGCTCATATTTCAGAGTCAATGGATTCCTGTCCATTGGCTATAAGCCTGCCTTGTATTGAATTTGTCTTCATTTTGCATGTGTTTGGTCTTGTAGTAATCTGACAAGGCTAATTCTATAGAAACACTGTTTAAATATGGCACTAAAGTCAGGGTATGGTATTTTTCTACACTGCTCCTATTCCTTGGGTGCTGTAGTACAGACTTTCGCTTCCACCATGATCACAGGATAAAATGCATGCTGTGCTGTCAGACTTACCACACTCCTTCTGGAGAGAAGTGGGCACTTGGTTTTGGTTTTGCTGAACTCTGACATAGTCTGGCTGAAGGTTTCTGCCTGTCCCTGTATCACCTACATGAGTAAAAAAATCAGATCTATGAAAATAACTTATGTACAATAACATCTAAAGCGAGCTCTGGCAGGCTTTGTACTAACTGTGTGAGTTGGAAGGGTTTCTTGTGGCAGCTGGAGATCTGTAAATACAAATTTTACTCCATATCTGAAGAATCAAAGCAGTTTTTCCTTCTGTGCTTTCTGAACTTCTTCACGAGCTTGCTCAAGTGTTAGAGGTGGGGATTTGTGATTCTTGATGTACTGCAAAAAACAACCCAACAGCAGTTCCTTATTAGATCTTCATGTCAAGATCCCTGCACTTTTCTATACTAGCAGCAGAAATTGACCCTACTGTTGCTTAATTAGGAAGATCCTCGTTCATTTGAGGACAAATAAATGCTACACTTGAAAAGATGCATTCAAAGTTATGGCCTCTACTAAGCCTTCTGTCTTTTTTTATTACATAAACTGCTAATTTGTTGGTAATATAAGTACAGGAATTCTAGTAGTAGTCTTCTATGAAGGAATTTTATCTGATTAATAGTGTGCAAAGAAAATCTGTTTGCTGCAAATACTAGAAGCAGTGACTCTGGTCTATCATAAATACCTCTTTAGCCTCTTCCAGGGTATGGTAGTGGAACTTCTCATTTTCTAATGACTCCACGAGGGATATGTGAAGGTGATGAATGTTCTCTACAAACTGCTGAGTCAGCATCAAGTGCTGTTTCAACATGGTGTTTAAAGCAAGGGCTGATGGGCTGTATGCTGTCAAGGCTGTAAGACATGGAGCGTGTACATGTTAGTGATACGTACCGTCAATAGTAAGGGCTGAACAAGCAGGGGTTAAATGCATAAAATACAGTAAAATAACAGTAAGAAATATGATTTTCAGTACCTTCTACTGTATCCGTGCTGATGACGTGACTGGCAATAGGTATGGGATCGACGTAACTGTTCCCTACAGGTGGGTCAAGTGCTGCCGAGGTGTTTGCTGTGTATTGGATAAAATCACAATTACTGGGGGTTGGAGGTTTAGCACTAGAACTTGGTTCATCTTCAGAAGTCTCTTGGGCTATCAGCTGCTGTAGAACTGCCATAGAGCCTAACAGGGAATTCTATTAGCAAAAAATAAACGCTAAAATAGTTCTAGAATCCCCGCAGCCACCCCACAGAACCAGCCAAAGGCACAGCTGCCTCCCGAGAATGGGGCCACAGTGCTCTCCCAAGAAGTAGAGTGCAGAAGAGAACTCTGCAAGGGGTGATCAGTTCAGTAACAACACAGCAGTATTGCTTACAATAGTAAAGATACAATCAAAACACTGAATTCAATCAATGAATGTTTTTCAGGCTATTGTGAGTTCTGTTGCTAACACCAGCTCATCCACCCAGTGTTCCTGTTGGGTTGAGTTTGGTTTCTTTCATAGCAAAAACCAGTTCAAAGTTCATTACTCTGTTGTCCAATACCCATCTTTTCTAGAGGGCAGATTCAAGCATCAGGCTTCAGGAAGTACTGAACCCAAGCAAGGCCAGCCTATAAAACATACAAATGTAAAAATTGCCTGAATTGGGCAATATCTCGTGAACCTACCCTTTGGCCAGCAGTAGGTGAACAAGGGATCCATTGTCTGAACTGCAGTTTCTCTGACAGTCACTCTGTGTACCTGCTCCTGCCGCGCTCTGGCAAGTCGAGGTGACGATGCTGAAGATGAGTGTTTTCCAGATGATGTGCAGCTCTCCGAATGTTCCTCTGACATTTTTGCTACAGATTCCCTGTCTGTTGTGGATGGAGACCTTTCAAAGTCTTCAGAATACTCCGAATTAATAGTTCTGTCATCATGATCAAGATAATCCTGTTTCTGTCTAGGGAAATCTGCAGAAACTCCACTTAAATGCTCAGAGATTCCAGCTTCAGTCACAGTTTTTTCAACCTCATCAGAAGGATCCTTCACATCAGCTACTGCACTTGTCATTCTAAGAGAACCCTGGTCCTTTTCCACCAGGAATGTATCTTTTTTTGGCTTTCTGTTTGATTCCTGAGTAATTTGCATGTGCGTTGCCTGTAACGCAAACCAGCTGTATGTTAGGAGAAGCAAGAAAATATAACCTAGAATATACCTCCATTATTCTTCATCTGTTTTGCTGCACATCACTGAGAGTCAGTAACTGAAAGTTTCTACTTTACCAGGACAGTAAAATGTAACTTTTCTGTGTCACCTTTCAAGCTGTGCCCAGCTGTGTGGGCAGTGTTGCTACACTGAGTAAGGAAATGCAGACGCTAAGAAATGAACTTGGTCAGGTTTCAGTAAAATGTTGCTCTTAACGTTTACCTGCCCACCTCACCTTATGAGCAGAAGAGCAGTTGTTTGTTCTAGAATACCCACCAAAGAAAGGCAGAAATTTGGGCTAGTAGGGAAGTCCTACTTACTTGCTGCTTTAATTCTGCTGCCTCACTGGTGATATTTGGTGCCAAATCATCAAGGCTGAGGATATTTAGTCTGAAGTCTGCAATTGAATAACATATTGTCAGGAGAATTTGCATGAAAATTACAGTACACTTACCCTTAAGCAAGAAAGTGGAAAAAAATAAACCAGTACTACATCCCTACTTTGAAGTGTAATACTAAAATGGAATAGCAATCACTCTAAAACTTTAACTTAGTTTTGAAAAACTAAGAAAAAAGAAACAGAGCAACATAATTACTTGATGAAGGCTTGGTTTATGTAAAATTACACCAGTAAATCCTTTCAAAGTGAGTATTTGCCCATGCTCATTAGTCCATTTAGCAGTAGTTAGCACAATTCATGCCAAGGCTACTGAGACAGCATGTTAGAAACCTTACCATCGGAGCTGCTGTTAGCTGAATCTTCTGCATCTGCTGCTTTTGAAAACAAGTCATCTAACGAGGTGATTTCACTTCTGTCACTTTCCAGGGATTTTTGGCTTTGCTTAGTGCTGCCTGTTCTAGGCAGAGTAATCTTTACAGTATTGTCTTTCATGGAAGATGACAGCGACAGAGATCTCACGTTATGTCGTAGCGATGTGTTTCTGGGTGGTGAACCAGCTCTACTCTCTGAGTATTTGCTGTGAAGATAGGATGGTTTAGATCCCTCTGTCAGTGAAATTTCCTTGGGAGATGGAGGAGGCATTCCTGATGAAACTGGAGTCTTCCTCTTTTGACGAACATGAAAAAGAGATTTATGTGTTACTTCATTTATTATGTGTAGATAACTAAAAAGGAAAACAGATTATAATGGGTAAAAAAAAGAGCAATTTTAAGATTTGAATTGAAGCTATATCAGATCATGAGCAAGTCACAAATACAAAATTAAAATTTCATTTTTTGGTGTTATCTAAATAAAAAGTGACATACCAATTAAAGCAATCCCATAAAAGTATAAATAAAAATCCATAATCCAGCTAAGTCTGTATTTACCTTTGGACCCCATTTAGAATCGCTTGCAACAACACTCTGATTCTCATTTACGCTTGAACACTCCATCAATTCTCTCATTTCCTCTTCATCACTATCCAAACCAAGTTGTTGTTTAACACTAACATTCTTTTTAGGGCTTTGGATGCTTTCCTGTTCCTTAGAACTGGCATTACGGACGGTCATATATCCACTGGCATGATTCTTTAGGTATCTCTTGCCCCTTGCACTGGGTTTGTGACTGGAAGCAGAGGAGAGGGACTCCTCATCCAAAGCCTTCTGGCCCAAGCCGGTGTTTTGCAATTCCAGCTGTTTTCTTCGATTCATGATTTTGCTTTCCAGTTGTGCCACTCTGCTCAGAGCTGAGCTTGACCGTGTGTGGGAAGCTTTTCCCAGAGCACTCTTTGCTACAAGGCTGTTTGCAGCCAGCAGAGCGCTTCCCGACATCCGGCGCCACTGGTTTCCATGCTCGTCTTCATTAAGCAGCCCAAGCCTGCTGTGGCAGAACTGTGCTCTCCCAGTTTTCTCTGGGTCAACTGCAGAGAAGTCACTACAGGAGCGAGGCTGGAGGCTGAGGGTAGCGGTGATGAGTCTTTGGGGATCATCGTGGTGTCTCTGCAAGAAGAGGATGCAAAGACCTCAGAGGCAGAGGCAGGCAGCATAGTTAGAATCACAAAAGCAACCAGGTTGGAAAAAACCTTTAAGATCAACAAGTCCAACCTCAGGACCCCAACCGATGGCACTAAGGACCTCATCTACACGCTGTATGAACACTCCCAGGGACGGTGACTCCAGCCCTGCCCTGGGCAGCCTGTTCCAATGCTTGAGCACCCTCTGGGGAAGGAATTGTTCCTCAGCTCCATCTAAACCTCCCGTGGCACAGCTTGAGGCCGTTCCTTCTTGTCCTGTCATTTGTTACTTGGGAGCAGAAACTAATCCCCACCTCACTACAACCTTCTTTCAGGTACTTGTAAAGAGCTGGATCCGCGCCCAGCTCCCCCGACCGAGCAGACCCTCCCGCTCCCCACAGCGGGTCCCCTTCCCACATCGGCCCGGGCCCCGAGGCTGCCCAGGTACAGACTGAGCGCGGGAGGCGCGGAGGCCGGGCCGGGAGCTGCCGCCTCACCTGCCCCCCGCTCGCGGGGGCCCTCTGCACCCGAGCGACAGCAGCCATCCTGAGGCTCCTCCAGGCCGGGGCTGGGCCGTATCCTAGAGACCGCAACACCCAAACATACCGCCCCTTCATTGGCTCTGCGCAGACACACCCAGCCAATCCCAAGAAGGGATACTGCGCTGGTGAGAGCGCCGACTACAAGCCCCGACATGCACTTCGTCATATGGGTATGTCATGGGGGCGTTAAGCCAATCCGATCCCGGTTTAAAGTACGTTAGGAGAGCGCTGCCAATCAGACCCCGCCATGGGAGCGGCGGGGCGCCTAAGGCGCGGAGTTGTCTGCTGCTGTGGTGTGAGGGTGGTGGTCATGGCGGCGGTGGTGCTGAGGGGCTGCGGGCGGGGCGCGCCGATTATCGCCGTGCTGAAGCTGCTCCTGCTCCTCGGGGCCGCATTGGGCTGTGCCCGGGCCACAGTGTATTTCCAGGAACAGTTTCTGGATGGAGGTTGGGCGAGGGCAGGGGGTTAAAGGGTAGAGGGGGCGGTGGGGCAGCTGCCGGTAATAACGGCTGTGTGTACGATGATGGGGAGGGAGCACCCCCTCCCGCCGCTTACCGTCCTGTGTTTACTGACCCTGTTCCTGTGTCGTTGCTGGTGCTGACTGCATGGGACAGCCAAGTGGAGGAAGAGGTGGACGAATTCTGAGTACAAACCAGACTTTGGGAAGTTTAAACTCACCGCAGGGAAGTTTTATGGAGATCCAGTGTTAGATAAAGGTATTTGAGTTTCATTCAAAATATGCCATGGGAGCCATCTCTAGAATCAAGGATATTGTAGAATCCCAGACTGGTTTGGGTTGGAAGGGACCTTAAAGCTCATCCAGCTTCAACCCCTGCCACAGCCAGGGACCCCTTCCACTGGAGCAGCTTGCTCCAAGCCCCTGTGTCCAACCTGGCCTTGAACACTGCCAGGGATGG
>JAVHNF010068842.1:7807-22862 GCA_034783455.1 Micropsitta finschii | reverse complement strand
CGAGAAGTATTGCTTTAGGACTGCTGGGGAGACAGAGTTCAGAAGTGAGCAGTGACTTACGTCTTACATGAATCATGACCATCAGAGTCATAAGTGTATTTTTAGCTATCCTTCCAAATACTGTGGAGAAACACTTTAAGAAGTTTAATGATTAATTATTAACCCTCTAGGATCCTGCAGTGAGCTTTTCTTGCAAACAAGCTTTGATCAGAGTGCTGAGACCAAGGAACAAGCGGAGACACGTCACTTTGCCATCCTCCCCTCGGAGCAATACTCCTATGGGTATGCAAGATGGATTCATCTTTGCCTTTAGATGAGTGTGACCTACTTTATTTGTTAGAAAAGACAGGAAAATAAAGTAGTCTCATAAACTGGGGCTGAAGAAACTGAAACCAGTCTTACTCCTTTCTCTTGCTCTGTCTTATCCTCTTAATTCCCTTCTTTAAAAACTAAACATTCACCTCTTCTTTAATAGTCTGGGATTCATAGAGGAGGTATGACTCCACTTTCAGTGACAGGGAAATCTGATTGTTTTATGTGGAGGCAGTAATCCAGACTGTCTTAGTATTTCTGTGCATATTTTCAAGTCCTTCTAAATAAGGCTGGGTGCAGACCAAAGTTAGGGTACTAGGTTCCCATCCAAGAGATGCTTTTTTAGCACTGATGTGAATTGTAGTTGTCCATGAAATCTAATAGTGACCGGGGGTAAACTGAATGTAGCTTAGGGGTTTTTCCAGCATCACTTTGTTTGTCATGGTGTGAGGAAAGAGGGCATTTATGAATGAATCCTTTGTAACTCAGGAGATAAGGATGACGATGATGATGATGATGCAGAAGACAAGCTGCAGAGTTCTGGGATAGCAAATGGTGAGCACATCCGACAGGAAAGCCAAGAGCAAAGCGAAGTTGATCATGGGGACTTTGAGATGGTGGTAAGTCCAGAGTGCTTTTCTTTAGAGCCTTTCAAGTATGTGAAGTGCTTGAGTTTAATTTACTTATGATATAAATTAATCATTTACTTATGATTAATTTACTGCAAACTACTCAGTTTGTAGTGCTCTGTTAGCTGGTGATGGTTTAGTGAAAGTTCTCACTGTTTTTCCTTTCCATAGTCTGAATCTATGGTTCTGGAGACTTCTGAAAATGTGAATAATGGGAACCCTTCTCCCCTGGAAGCTCTTCTGGCTGGAGCAGAGGGGTTTCCTCCTATGCTGGATATTCCTCCAGATGCAGATGATGAAACAATGGTGGAATTGGCTATTGCTCTGAGCCTGCAACAAGATCAGCAAGGTAAGAAATGGGTGGTGTTGGCAGTCAAAAAGGTAAATAAAAGATGAGGAAACTGGGACAGAAACAAAGCAGGAGCTGTTGATGTCACCACCAACAAAGCAGAGACAAAAGAATGATGAAGCTTACAGAGAAGGCCAGAGCTAACATCATTCTCTCTTAGAAAGAGACTCATAATTTGTTTTCTTCTTGCAGGGAGCAGCAGCAGTGCACTGGGGCTTCAGAGCTTAGGACTGTCTGGCCAGGCACCCAGCTCTTCTTCTCTTGATGCCGGAACGCTCTCAGATACAACAGCATCAGGTAACTGTTCACTGCAAAGAATCAACCTTTTTTGCTTTTGACCTAAATAATAACTTATAATTTGTTTGTAAATATGGTTTTGAAGAATCAGTTATTGCTATTGGCTTCGTGTGTGTTTAATAGCATGTTTATGGCCTTTCCCTGCTTTGAAAGACTTTCACTGTAGGCTTCTGAGGAAGCTATTTCCTCTTCTTAAAATAAAGCAGATGAAATAAACCATATACTGTATTTCCTCTCCGTTTATACACAAGCAGACATTGGTCTTCAAGTAACTTGCATGATTATCTCTTTGATGAGGGGGTTTCCTTCTCAGGGTATCTCCCCTCCACTGCTTTTAGCAGGCTTAAATGGACACTTCCAAGTTCCCTTTTGACTTGTAGTTGAGAAATGACACAAAGCCCAAACCTTCGTGGCTTTCCTTTCATAGCATGCATGCCTTTTGAAGTTCTATCAAGGCAGTGTTTTTACTTGTAACAGCTCTCTTTATTCTCTTAGCTCCAGCGTCTGATGATGAAGGCAGCACTGCTGCAACAGACGGCTCCACTCTTCGGACATCGCCTGCAGACCATGGCGGGAGCGTGGGCTCCGAGAGCGGCGGCAGCGCAGTGGACTCCGTGGCTGGTGAGCACAGCGGTGAGTGTCTCCTGTGCACCAGTACATCTGGTGTCTGCTGTAACAGGGCTTCACCAGAGTGAGGAGTGAGTAATCCCTGCAAAGGACTCTAAGTTCCAATTAGATGATGCCATGCAGCAGTGTATGGTTACTGCAGACACACTAATGTATAGTTATGCACAGGCTACTTGCTCACTTTTAGTTGTCTGCAAGTGTGGAGTCTGCAGTGTTTTTTGCTAGCCTGTTATAACAGAATGCAGTAGCCTAGAGCAAGACTGAAAGAGTTCACTATACTGCTGGGTAAGCTTGGATGGGATAGAATTGATTTCTCTCTTTTTTTCCTTGGGACTGTTACCCAGGTAAAATAGTCATAGTCTTTTCTATTAAAGCTATGTCTGTGCTGCCCATCCATACCTTTTCTGACTCAATTTAAATTACTGCTGTGTAACCAATTCATTTTGGGCCACAAAGATGAGGGTCATAAAGCTCTTCTAGTGTTACGAAGATCAACAAAGACACTGTCTCTTTAATATCATAGTTACTAAGTACACTCAGCTGTGTCAGTTGCTGTGAAGCAGGAAAATGCAAGTTCAGTTGTGCTGACATTGCCTCTCCCTGGTTTTGTTTTCCTTTCCCAGTGTCTGGCCGTAGCAGTGCCTATGGGGACACAACAGCCGAGGGCCACCCTGCTGGCCCAGGCAGTGTCAGCTCCAGCACCGGTGCAATCAGCACTGCCACGGGCCAGCAGGAAGGAGATGGTTCAGAAGGGGAAGGAGAGACAGAGGGAGACGTTCACACCAGCAACAGGCAAGGAAGGGGCTTTGCTTTCCTCTTGAAGAACAGCACATCTGGTCTGCAGTGTTGTTTAGAGGAGTGGACTACAGGTGCTGAAGTTCATGGAGTGTGATTTGTGAATGCTGGGTAGTAAAAGGTGGAAGTCAGAAGCATCAAACAGAGCACACTTCCATGACAAAATCCCTCCCTGTGCATTCACCATGGAATGTGCCCCCAAACTGCTGCCTGAGTGATGAAAAAATCCTGCATGAGTTGAGTAAGAGGAATCACCAAAATACACAGCTTGGGAAGCTTGTGAAATTCAGTCTTAGGAGAAAAGTATGTGCAAGTGTGCTGAGCACTTTGGGAAAGATCTGCAGGTTTTAGTTCTGCAGGAAATGAAGAAACATATGAAGATAGGCTGAGAAAGTTGGAGCTGTTCAGCCTGGAGAAGAGAAGCTGCGTGGAGACCTCAGAGCAGCTTCCAGTATCTGAAGTGGGGCCTGCAAGGATGCTGGGGATGGACTTTTCAGTAGGGACTGTAGTGACAGGACAAGGGGTAATGGGTTCAAACTTAAATAGGGGAAGTTTAGATTGGATCTAAGGAAGAAATTCTTTACTGTGAGGGTGGTGAGGCACTGGAATGGGTTGCTCAGGGAGGTTGTGAATGCTCCATCCCTGATGGCGTTCAAGGCCAGGTTGGACAGAGCCTTGGGTGGAATGGTTTAGTGTGAGGTGTCCTTGCAATAAAAGCTGATTAGAACCTGAAACTTACCTATTTTGAGAGAAACAACAGGTTTGATGACTGTTGGGGTTCTTTTAAGTGTTTTTATTGCTAATGAGCCAGCACACCACTTTGCAGCGACTGGGAAATTAGAATGAAACAGCTCTTCTGCAAAGATTAAGAAAGCATTTGTTTCTCTTATTTTTCTTCATTCATTCTTGATAGAAAAGAAACAGTTATTTGCTCCCAATGAGTATGTAGATACACTTATTTTTATTTTCTATGCCTACTGTATGTAGAAACATTTTTAGGAAATCCAGTGTGAGTACAATATTGAACTCCCACATTGACAAATCATCCCAACCATTTGTATATAAGTGTGAACACTCTGTGAATGGCCAAGAAACATATTTCTTCTGAAAATCTATGTGTTACCTAGTTTTCTGTCTTTTCTCACATGAAGAGATTGAGCTTTTGCAGTGTTAGATATAATATCCAATATACCAACTGCACACCACTAGTGAAATACTTATTTTATACATAGCCTACACCTTTTAGGGTACAGAACACCATCTAAAGCTTTTGGAGATACCTGATGGATTTGAAGATGCTGCCTGCTTTTGAAACTATAGCACACAATTGTCCTGTCTTAACTTTTGGGATAGAGATAGCACCATATTGATATGGGTAAATAATAAAGACAGTAAGATCGTGCTGGAGACTCTACTTGACCGCAGACAACTTTCCAAGTGTTCAAATAAAAGGAGCAACTTTAACAGCACACTAGAGCAGAGGCTAATCCCAGCATGCCATGATCCCAAGGTATAAACACGCTATCCTCCCTTCAGCTCGCCTTTTCCCTTTCAGAGCTTGCAATGACTCACACATCTCTGACAGTCCCACGTCTTCCTTCATCAGGCATCTTGGGAGACAGATTGCCCAGTTCAACTTTGCTCCTACTTCCAGGCCACCTGCTTTGACCACGTTCACCTGCGCCTGCCCAGATGGGTCACCATAATTTGCTGAGCCTCACAAGCGGCTCCTTGCAATAGCCAGAGCTGCTTGAACTGCTGGGATTTCCTCAGGCTTTAGTTTGCCTCTTGCCAGGTTGGTGAGTGTAAAGCAAGCTCCTCGCCCAGCTCCTCCTGCTGACACCCGGTGCTTACAGCTGAACTCCCTAAGGAGAGGACTGAGGTTTTGGTTGCCTCTTGCAGAGCTGTGAGGGAAAACTTCTCATGGTTCCCCTGGGTGGCCGCAGTCACTTGGTGCCTGCCAACACAATCTGAGTTTTAAAGGCACTCCCTGTGACAACACCAACTGGCTAGGAAGGTCACCTGCTGAGGCATAGGTGACTCCAACAACCTTTTCTGTGTGCTTAAAGAAAATCCACAGACGGTTACAAGCACGTAACTGTGACTTGTGTTTTGCCTCCAGTTTCACAGTTTGTTTTCTGTAATTACATCTGATGCCAAGTCTGCAGCAGACTTCTCCATGTGAAGAAATCTGTATAAAGAAAGGAAGGTTCTGAATGTTAGGAGCCTACATAAATAGGGATGCTCTCAGTTGGATAGTTATTGCAATGTATCATCTCTGTGGACAAGATACTTCAGCATTACCAGAGATTCAGATCCTAATCTGAGGCATCAGCACAGGACATAGTTTATAATTGGTAGATGGTTACGCAGTACTTGAGGAAATTGATCCAACATGTGAACCTCAGATTAAACAATATTTGCTTTCTTCTGCCTCAGTGAATTTACTCAAAAAAAATGGCAATAATAGTGCCTTACTGAAACGCAGTGAAGTTTATGAAATCACAGCTGTATAGTGCTTGTAGCTGAGCATCTTAGCGGTGCGCAGCAACATTATTATTCTAACTGATTTCCCACATCACAAGTTCTTATCTGACATTTCCACTGTCCACTTCTTCCCAGCCTCCAACTGCTACCTGCAGTTTCAAAATCAATAATCAGGACACATTCTCACTCCTGTGAAGGCCCTTCGTCATTCGTTAGCTTGGTCATTTTTTGTTTCATTATTGACTTTCTCCATTTCGCATGCTGTTTAACGCTGGTCTTCGGTGTTTATGTATTCAGCTCACCAGTGAGATAAACGTATATCCTGAATAATTTCCTATTTACTTCTGAAGTCTTTTCCCTCAAGAGAAACAAAAGAAAATTCCATTTTTGTAATAGATTTACTACTGTTCATCTCTGATCCCCAGCAGCATGCACAATGCAGCCTCCTGTATTGGCCAAATCACTTCGGCCATGCTTTGTATTTATTACTGAAGGCAACTTGTTGATTTGCCTCCTCAGCATCATTTAAATCCTTGAGATACTGTCTCTGAGGACTTGACCTGTAATCTGGCATGCAAGCTTAGTCGTTAGCTTTTGTTTGCTTCATCCCCTGCATACCATGACTTCCTACAGCAAATGTCCTTGCTGGTGATGTCACAAGAGTCGGCTCAGATCTGGGATCCTGAGCATTGCTCCAATTTTAATGTGAGGGAATGTACTGCTGTTCTCTTTCTGACCTTCTGGATGCTCACCAATGCTGATGGTTCATTTCCGTTGTTATCTGGCACAAGTCTCTTCTGGTTCGTAGATCTATCTTGAAGCTGGATGTATCTAAACAGTTGAATCTGCTTTGAGAAGAGCATTGGGCCAGATTACCTCCAGAGCTCCCTTCCAACCTAGAATAAATCTGTACTTTGCCAGTAGAGCATCAGTGTTCAGTGTCATTAATCTTGCTATAAAAAACCACAACCTCGTCCATACAAGTTAATTGTAAGTCACACAAAGCCAGTAGCACCACTCATGCACTTGGCCTGCATGAATTCAAGTACTCCCAGACTCTGCTGTTTTCTGGGTAGCAGTGGTTCCCCTAATCAATATAAAAGTCCACAATGGGACTGTAGAGATGTTCAGCAAGTGCACTTGACGGCTGTTCTTTCTTCTTTTCCAGCATCTTTTGCTGTCTGCCTTGGCTTTTCATCTTTGTACCACCAAACTTGTGAAATCAGTTGACCTACATGACCGCATTTCTAACACTAGCAGCCCTGCCAGACCCAGATATTGTCCCAAATCTGTATCTCACCCAAGTTTTTCGAAGCTCATCTCTAGCACATACCTAGACTTCTTTCTTTCCTGTATTTCAGCTTTGACAGAACCTTTGTTTTGGGACAGGTGAAATGTAAACTCATGAATTATACTTAAGCAGAAGCCCTGGGCAAGGACGTCTGCATATGTGTAACAGAAGGCTAGTTTGGATTAACAAATCACTTCAGTTAACTCTTCCCATCATCATCTCCTTTGCCTAACAAGAGAAGCTCATAGCCTGGGACAGAGACAAGAAAAGGGACAGAAAAGGCTGGAACCAAAATAATCATTCCTAAAATAGTCTTAGGGTTTTATTTCTTTGAGATGTTATTCTAGACAAAGTCTGACTTCTCTTCTTGCCTTGGCAGTCAGAAAGGAGAGAACATTTTTTGAGACTAAAATATGTTTTACAGAGAAAATTGGCTTAACTCTATGGCATTTTGTGAAGGTAACAATAGTGTGGCTGTCAGCAGAGAACTGTAGTCAACTTCCCAAACTGCATACACACATAGAGTAAGTTACGGGCTATAAAGGTTGCAGAACAGCACTCCAGATGGAGGCATTTTATTTGCTGCATGAGTTCTTCCACTCTGACATGAACAGGACAGTTAAATATCAACAATGCACAATGCACAGTCCACTGAGTAATTTTACAAGACAAAGTTCTCATCTCTGGCTTACATTTGCCATTGACCACTGCTGTTCTTTCCTTCCACGTGCCAGGTACGTTATAGGCTAGCAGTTCTTGTCTTCTTAGTATTCTTGTTGCCTACTTATGGAAACGTTTTGATCGGTATAACCTTTTTGCTACTTGTAAATGAGGAAAATATTTTCAGAAGGTATGGATATTGTTTTTCAGAGGACCAAGGTAGCATACCAATCCTCTCAGCAATGCATTAAAGGAACTCGTTGACTCCCTGTGGGACAGCTTGTTTCTGGATGAGTCAGCCAGTTACTGTGCCAGAATTTGGCACATAAGAGTCAGCACAAAGCTGTATGGGTGCACTCACTCCTCAGCCATTGGCACTGGTAACTGCGGTCAATGCGTCATTCTGTCTCCATACTATAATGCATTGAGGGTTTAAATATCTTCCATTTGTTGGTAGTGTCAGGAAGTATGTGAAGCTGGGTTGGAGGCTTTTTTTTTTTTTTAGCTTTTTCCATACACCTTGTCCCCATCCCCCAAGCCAGAACTACTCCTATTTTAATTGGGATATCTCTGCTTTCAATGCAAGTGATTGGGATAGAAGGCGAAAGTATATATATCATCACAGTGGTTTTTATCGTAAAACTTTCGTGTTGCTTATGTACTTAAAATACATGGTTTTCTACTTTTATAAAAGTCTCTTACTTAAGCTCAGAAGCATGTTTGCATATTTTGATTCAGTAGTATAATCGATCAAACCTCAAGAAGCATTAAGAGAAAACTGCATGACAGGTTCATATCTGTATATGTTGGAGTAAAGAGAGAGAGAATTAGACTTATCCCACTGCATTCCCTTTTGTATGCTATGTAAAGAGCCCATTAAGCAGATTTCTTACTTACCCCACTGTTACATGCAATTAAACAAAATAAGCAGTCATCACCATTATAACACCTCTTGTGTTCTTCCACCATTAGTTATTATTTTCAGAAGTCTTCTTTAACCACAAAGCAAACCTGGTCTTAATATAGCAGGAGTATAGGCTGAGAAATACAGTCTGCCATGGGTCCAGGCGTAATCCTACAAACTGCTCTATCTCTCCTAGCAATTTTCAGTTCCAAAGTAACTCTATTAAGAGGCGATGTGGTATAGGAAGTTCATCACGGAAGTGGAATCCAGCAGCTCAGCAGTGCTAATCCTGCCTGGTTGCTGTACCCTCCCTTCTCATACTTTGCCATTGCCCAGCCCTGGTAAAGGCAACAGGAGCTTCACGTGCATGCAGAACACGACAGCAGGCAAATAAATATGTGTGGCTCTGTGCGAAGTTGCACACTCAATTTCTGTGTCTGTAAAACTGAGATAATATGTTACTAACTTCAAAGGGGTGTTGGGCAAATTAATTAGTCAGTGTGTGTACAGCACCTTGAAAATACAAAATTAACCCTTATTACCCTGTAAGTACTTGAGACACATCAAGGTGCTCTCTATGGCCTCTTGGTTCCAGACAAAGGTCCTCTTGATTAAATTAGGTTGCTAACATATTAACATGACAGCACACCTGAAGAAAGAGAAGTTTGGAAAAGCAGTTTGGCTTCATCACATGAGCAGCATGTACACTTAATGGAAATTTTTCCAGCATTCACAAAACAAAGCAAAATCAATAAAATGTCTGCCAACTGTTCCACTGAAAACATTTTATAATCTATAGCGCCGAGAATCCCAAGCCAAGATAAACCAGCACTGCTGACAGAAAATACTGACAATTATTTTACATTGCTTCAACTTGGCCCAGCTCAAACTGACCTTGTTTATTCATCTCAGTCTCTTAATTCATATTAACTTGGCATCAAAATGGGACATGTGGCATGTGAGTTGAAGACCCATTTTTGTATCTTAGACTGAGATAAATGTGTCTCATTGAGTACTTCCAGTGCCTTGAGCTCTTAGGTAGATTTATATGCATTAGACAGAACTGGTTAAGTTCCTTTTATCCCCGCTGGGCTTTTCATGTCTGTTGACTGTAAAACTAGAAGCTCAGTAGAGGTAACATCTTCTTCTAAGCCATCGGATATACATGAAATCCTCCCAGTACTGGTCAATTTTAAGGACACATCCAAAGAGGATGGAGGGTTTTAAGCTCTTTTAAAACATAAAAATAGACGGGTTATGGCAATTTGGCAGCCAAAAAAGCAATTTGCAGGTCTCGGCAGAATCCGAGGCTGTGTGTAAGAAAGCTGATCAAGACACTACAGAGGAGATAATGGGGTCGAAGAGCAGAAGGATCCCTCTGATTTTGCAACCAGCATAATCTGGTCTCCAATGAAGTTTCTTAGTTTCTTTTGCTGAACCAATAAAGCTTAGTGTGATGAGAGAGTTGCATTACTGCAGCTTAAAAATGTTTTCAGGAAAGCTGATGAGAAGAGTTGCTTTTAGTTGCTTTACAGATGCCCAGCTGCCTGAATAGCTATCGCCTGACTGGTAGTGTGAAGACAAAGGCACAATGAAAATCTGAGATTTTTCTTTAATTATTTATGTTCTCATCAGTAATAAAGGTCTTTTTATGCCTGGAATGTATTATTTGTATTATCAAAGCCGAGTGAGATTTTACACTTGGGCATTTAACAAATTACATGCGTTCACATTTTCATTCTCACAACTACACTGCTGTCATATCTGAAAGCCACCCTTGAGGAAAACACTACTTGAGTTAAATATGACTATGTCCATGGAGGAGGAAAAGCCACCCAAATGAGGAGAATTCCCCCCCTGAGGGATTCCCAGCTGGCCTGGTAGGAGAGGTTTAGTTTATTTTCTCTGTTTGACTCATTCTCACTGAAAGCAACCTTCCCTTGGACTTTGCCAGGCACTTGGCAGTTTGCAGAAGGCAGGACAAGCAGCGTGTCAGCAAGCCAAAATAGCACAAGATGGCCTTCAGATTTCCAGTTCCACTGCCTTGGGAATGGATTGTCTTTCCACATGCCTACATAAGCAGAGGTTAATGATGAGTGAAGAAACCGAGACCAGCAAAACCAAAAAAAAAACAGGAACAAAAAAAACCCCATCTGCATTTTCTGTATGCATACCTGCTGTTTTCCTCCCTGCAGCAACTTTGCAACTTGGATTCAGTGATGGAAGTGGTGTGGGGACAGGTCTTAACTGAAAAGTCACAGAAAATCAGTGCTGTCTTTTGGGTCTGACATCCTCATCTCCCAGCATCCGCCCGACCGCCTGCTGCAGTGCCAGGCGCGCGCGCTACGTGTGTTGCACATCCCCAGCCTGTCCTGTTTAACAAAACTTTAATTGCTCCAAAAAACACCAGCTTTACACTGTGTCTTTGAATGACAGGATGGTGCTAGAGCGACTGCACGGCCAAATGAGTGATCCTAGTGACACTCAGTCAACAAACGTCCTGGCATCTGATAAAAGAGAGCTACAGTTTGTAGCCAGGGAATTACACAGTCTGCTGTGTACTTGAAAAGATCGAAGGCAAACAAAACAGCTTTGCTCTGCTATGCAGTGTCTCCCCAACTCTTCAGCCCTTGCTCCCTCCCCTTCTATCACTTCTGTTTTGTTTTCGAAGACCCACCAGCCACAGACAGGGAGAGGACGCCGAGTGTAAGCCTGGAGCGGACGGTCGCGCCAGCTCCCTGGTGAGGAAACTGTTTTCCAGCAGCCAGGAAGGTAAGAGAACAAGTCTCTTTCAAATATGCACAAAGGGATGAAGCTAGAAATAATGGTGATTGATATCTTGAGAAAGAATTTGGATCTGGGAATTTAAATAAGGCAGTGGTATTGCAGAGTGAGTTTGGTTTGTGTATACCTAGCAGGGAGAGGCATAAGGACTCAACTACCAGCTCCCACAACATAGAATATATCAACTGATTATTGGAATCTCTTTATTTTGCAGTACAATTCATGTTTTGACAAAGACAGGGAAACTGTTTAGCAGTTTTGGTCATTGTTGCTCTGTTATTCAGTGTGCAATGGCCAGCAGCAGAGCCTCACCAGTTACATGGCTTGTGAAGCAGTGTTTTACGCTACTTCTGCAAACGGTTCTGGAGTAAACAGATGTGGCTGTCTTGCTTAGGCAGAGTTTGGTATCTCTGCTGTAGCAGAGTCAAAGTAGTGCAACAGTATAATAGAGGAGCAGTCCAGCATGAGAAAGTCATGGTTAAAGAGTCATCCTGTAAAGTCAGCCAGGCAGGGATATGTAAGCGTATTTGCGTAAGGGGTGAAACGAGGATTTTTATCTTCTGCCTTGTCCAGGTGTCCCATCACTGTACTGACAGGTATGCAGGAACTGAGCCAGACTCCAGGCACACTGACACGGAAAGTCGAGGCATAACTGTGGTTCCTACAGCCACAATTGAAATAGATAGTTTCAAACAAACCTGCTACAGGTGCTCTTCCACATTACGGTGAAGCTGAACTAGCAACTTGCCACCATAAAAATGGGAAGGTTCTACTTCCCCCTTTCCACCTTCTCTCACCCACATTCATGGGATCACGCGGGGAACAGCCACCATATTAATCCAACCAAAAAAAGATTGTTTTCTTTCCTGTCAGCTTTTGCCCATCCCCTGAACAAAACTGCTTTGCCTGGGGACCAGAGAACACCATAGACAGCACCAAGTGAGGGGCAGAAGCACATTGCCTGCAGCAGGACTTCTTTTTGATGTTGGCAGCTGTTAATACAGCTCAAGCTGTAACATGAAGCCTCATCCTCAAGCACCTCCAGCAGCAACCTGACAGCACACGGGCTGCAAAGCCCTCCCGGACACAAGACAAACACTCAGGCAAGGCAGCTCCACCACTCCACAGCTATCCTGCTGCAGGTGTGCTGCAGCCACAGCTCTGTCCCACTGTATGCATCCCACACCTGCTACAGCTCCCCACAGAGCTGGGACAATGTGGGAACCCCAATCCATCACTGGCCTCATGTCTCCACGCTGCCCTATCCACAAAAATCACTTTTGCTTTAACTTGGTGTAGTGTTTGAGGGAATACTCGCATCCCACATGTATGGACTTGTATAAACAACATATTAAAAATTGTAATTCATCCATTGAATAACAGGATATAAAATAGCTGCGTCCTATCATAAAAGTGAAGGAGTTACCTAATACCATACCCTTGTCTGTTTGGGTTTTTCAGCGAGTTAAGTGGAATGTAAATAACATAGTGATCTTCCTTTCTTGCAGGAAATTTGAGAGCAGTTCCTTCAGAGCAGGTAACCCATTTCTGATTTACTTTTTTATTTCTGCTTATTATTATTTACTTTATATTGCAGCTTCCTGAAACTCCCCGAGCCTGTCCCTGCAAGCTGTCTGCCTGCAGGGCTCTCACTGAAATTGGTAGAAATGCTCCTATACCGCACTGCTAGAGCGGGGGCTTCATCTGCGGCTTTGAGCTGAGCACAGCGCATTAAACTTGAAAATTAGTATTATTTGATGCCTGTTGGATGGGACCTAAGAAAGAACTTATTGTCCTCCATCCATGTTCATCTTACACGAGCTAGCTGGCACTTGTATTGGCACTTTCAAGCGTGAGACCACAGTAAAAAGGGGTGAAATACTACCCTGTGGTTTCATGATCGCTTTAAGCTGATTTTAAGGTGCTGCCAAAAAAGGTAGACCATCCCTTTCCCCACTGCCAGCTTCCAGTCCTATGTCCTCCTCCCTCTTCCACACTGGCTCGGTTGTTCCTGTTCTCACCAGAACAGAAGACCTCACTGTGCACTCTGAGACCCTACCTCTTCCTCCAAATCCATCAGCTCTCCCCCATCTCTGCGGGGTTATTACCTCCCAGCCTGGGTTGGTGCCCCAGGTGTTTGAGTGTCAGTGGGGGTGCATATAGAGTACGTACACAGGGCGAGCCTGTCTCCAGAGCTGATGAGTCAGCAGCACCAACACACTCCTTCAGTTCCACTTTAAAGGAAAAACATGAAAATATAAAATAAAATAATAAAATAAAATAAAATATAGAATAAAATAAAATATAAAATAAAATAAAGTGAAATAAAATAAAATAAAATAAAATAAAATAAAATAAAATAAAATAAAAGCTGTCTCGTGGCAGCATGGATGAAGGCACAAGAGTGCCTGTGTTGTAGCTTCCTCCCAATTTCAGTTCTTGTTGAAACTTTTATTCTTGAGGCTGAAGCATTCAGTGTTTGGTCTCAGGACAAATAGATCATTAAAAAAAGAAGTAGAAAGGAAACGCTTTAGCCTCCCAGCAGAGCAGGATGGCACTTACTTATTTCTTTCATTACAAAACCAGCCCGTGCCAAGTAAAATCGTGCTCTAAGAGCTGTTCTACCAGTCCCAAAGCACTGGAGAACAACACGCACCGGCCCCACCTTGGCAGCCTCCCGTGGGCCCCTGCGCATTATCTCTGGGTGGAGGATGGGGAAAGGCTGGGGAGCAGGTGACAGAGTTTGCTGTGCCATGGTCCTGCTGGCAGGAAATCCCCATACTCAAAAGGATGTCTTTGACAGCCTTCTAATGGCTTGGGTGGCCTCAGGATATGGAGTAAAGTAAAATATAGGAGCAGTGATGGTCTGGAGACACTGGGAGGATTCCTAGGTTTGAAGCTGGGTCATTCAGAAGTTACCTGCTCCTGCCCTGAGCTGCGTGTAAGATGCTCCTTGCCCTCACATAAGCAGCTGAATGAATAAACTGAGAAGTTCATTTGAAAGCTCTGGACTATCACAATAAAATCCATAAGCACACACATATAGGCTGTATAATGAGAGTGACACAAAGAAGAAAGCTTTGCTGTCTCATTGTTAAGGACTTACACAAGGGAGTGGCTAAAGCATCCTTTGGTTTCAAAAAGCTACTGCAGCTGAGCAGTCACCATTGCTGGTGGGTCAAACTGTGACCTCTGCAACCCCAGTGTAGGTGCCCTGATTTCTCCACACACTGCAGAGCTGCTTGTGTACCTCCATCCTTGTTGGGCTGCTCCGTTTCTTGAAGGATGGAGGGAAGGGAGGCAGCAGATCCAATGGAATGCAAAGGGAAATGACTTGCTGAGTAAGGGGGAGCCTGTTGCGCACACCAGTTTGCTTCAGAGTAGAAAAGCCATCCACTATCTTTGCACTTCTGGGGGAATACATTCTGTCCTGACTTAATGCTGTGTGTCAATTCAGAAGTCTTGTAGCAGCTGGGTACTGATGCAGGAAACAGCACCCAAACAACCAAAGCAGCTCCTTCTACCTGGACCAACCTCTGCCTTCAGTTCAACCTGTCCCAAATCCAACCCAAAACTGCCATCAGCAGCAGCTCTGCACCTGGACACCACCGCCAACCTGCTGCATCAGTGCCAGTATCGATGGACAGCCCAACCCCAAGGTTCCACATTCACCCTTCTGCTCCCCACGGCTGGTGTCCCTCCACCACCACTTCCCACATGTTGCTTCAGAGGGAACCCTCACAATACTGGGCTCAGTGCCACGCAAGGGGAGCACACCCAAAACCCAGCCCTTCTTGCATAGTCAATTCTGCAGGAAGATCTCTGCAGCTGCTCACAGCAGGATTTGCTTTGTCCTCTTCACCAGTTCGTTGGCAAAAGGCTGGAGCCAGAAATGACCTATTCCCAGTGCAAATGGCCAG
>JAVHNF010068840.1:4968-15332 GCA_034783455.1 Micropsitta finschii | reverse complement strand
CCCTCTGTTGACTACAAAATGCTCCATATGCGGTTTAAGTTTTAAGGCATTTGTACATTTACAGTTTGCTATGTAAAAAAAAAAATGAAAAGATCAACAACAAACAAGTATATTCTAAGAATAGGCTAGTGATTTTTATAGCATATGCATCCAAATACTCAGAAAAAGCATAATCTGACTCTTTCTAACCAGTTTAAAGAAAGCTACCAGCAGCTGCTAGGTTCCAATTTCCTTTCAAAATTAGATTATTAATTTAGGTGCAACTAGAAAGTAAATTTGGCTATCCCAGTTTAAACCTCAGTCTTCATAAAATGTTATTGTTCCCTATTTTGTCACGATTCCCTATTTACAAAGAAATTCTGAGTTGCTGCAAAGCTGTGACATCAAACAGCTGGCACAGCCAATCAAAAATAGGACTTTCTTTTTAAAGTTAATATTGCCATTCATGGCCGTGGGCTGTGTGTGGCTCTAACCCAGCTGTTCAGGATATCAAGGGAGTGGACAAAGGCATGTTTCACCCTTTCAGAACTTGCTGCACTGCTTCTGCTCAGCTTTTGCCTCAGGAAATGATGGAAGGGCATGGGCTGCCAGCTGGGAGATACCCCTGGGAACTGGTGGACAAAGATACCATTTCCTTGAAGTTCCTGCCCTCTAATCCATATGTGTACAGACTAGGCCAGAAACACAGTGTGGGGCAAGGAAGTGGGGGGCTGCAGCCCAGCTTCGCTGCCCCTCTGCCTGCTGCACAAGGGGACACCCCAGGCTGGAGCGGGCACTCCGAGGGTTCCCCTCTTTACCAGGGCTGCTGCCCCAGCACTGCTCTCTCCTGGAGACTGAACACTCAGCCTAACCCATTATAAGCAGAGAGTAAATTTCTGCCTAGCAGCTGGGAAGGGGAAAACCAAAACCAGGCACCCCACCACTTTGAATCTTTGGTCATGTTTGAGTGAGTGAACGTAAACAAGTGTGTGGTGATACCCCTGTGTGCATGGGAAAGCAGGCAGAAGGCAGGGCTGGAACATGCACACAGGAGGTACACACAAAGCCCTAAAAATAAGAGCCCATAAATGTACTGCAGAGTCAAAAGTAAGTGAAATGTTTTCAGAAAATCCTAAAGGGAAGAGTGGAAGAAAAGCAGACCAGCCCTCTGGGAGCTCTGCTTTCCTAAGTCATAAACCCCTCTGTTTTCCCTGTCTGGAAAAGTTGCCCACAATGCTCAGAACAATATGTTTTTATTTTTAGCCTTTTACTCCAAATAACCATGGAAAAATAAAAGTGGAAAAATAAAAGTAAAAAAATAAAATAAATCAATGACAACTTCTGTGAGTGGGCAAAAGTACCACCTTGTAGTTGAGATGGTTATGTTTTTAAAAGCTGGAGTTTGAGGCATGAAAGTGAAATTGCTGAACAAAGATAACGAGTAAACTTAGTATTTCAGAAACTTGTTTATGTCCTTAACTAAAACGTGTTTTCCAAATTGCTTTAGATTTTTATGCCATATGCAAAAATAGGTAAAATTATTTCATGTTCTTCACTTATGAAATTCACAGACATCTAGAATCTCAGAAGGTTTTGAAAAATGGATATGCCAAATGTGTTGTTAATAAACCGAAAATATATTTTATTGAATGAAATGGCTTGAAAACGAGCCAAATTGCCAAAATGGAAAGGAAGATACACTTTTTTTTCCTTTTCTGAAGGCATCCGACTGTGCAGGAATGCTTTGTTGAAAATTTAAAGATGGACAAATAATCAAAAACTTGGTGGGGCATGGAGCAGCAGACTGTATTAATTAAACCACAATTATCTTTGAGGCACTATTTGGTTTTGCATAGTCACACAGTATATTCATGCATATTGTATCTAATCCCGCTATCGCTAGATAGACAAAACTCCAGACAGCCAGGATTTGGTTTGGCTAAGTCAAGCACAGTGACTTATTTCAGATGCCGATGTCTGCTTCTTAAAAAGAAGCATTGTTCCTTTTTCCTGTATATTCTATAGCCCTGCTGACTGAGGCTGAGGTGGCGTGGGTGTGCTCGAGGGAAATCTTCAGACAACACCCAGATATTGCAGAAATTTATAATGCTGTTAACGGGGCTTTGCCTGGGTGTGTTGCTGTAGCCGCAGCCGAGCTGGGTCAGGGACTGAAGCTCCTGGGCACTCTCCCAGATGCTCACTGCTGTTTCGTCTTTTTTCCTCTGCCAGAGGTTACCCTCCTCTGAGAACTGCCTCTGTCACTGCAAGACATTGTGAAATTATGTAGTCATTGCCGTGATTGCTTTACCATTGAGACCTCTCAATAGGTACTCATCTGACAGAGAAGATCCCACCTGTATCTCTCAGGTCAGGGATAGTCACTGGCTTTTTTGTTTTTAAAGGTAACCTTTCAGTCTGAGTTTGGCACACCACAGGACAGGTGTTAAGGAACAAATACAGATTTTTGCTGCGTTAATGCATGTGGAAGGGTTCCCCAGAAATCTAACAAACTCTAAGAGGAGACGGTGATGAGAGGCTGGGCAGCTTTGGCAGCCTGCCACCGGCAAGCCAGTGCTTGCTGTGTGTGTCAGGGGCAGAGCCTGTGCAAAGGTCACAGAAAGCTAAACATTACAAATCCTGAAAGGTCCTTGCACAATTAACATCTGAAAAATAATACAGAGAATATAAACTGCTGTGTTTTAAAGAGGCCAGGAACAGGAGAGGGTAGCCTGAAGCCAGGAATGTGCTAATTACAGTGTACAATAGAAATATTAACCAAGTGACCTTAGGGTTGGGAAGGAGGCAGAAGGAAGGGGGAAGACATGACATAATCCCCTAAGTACTATGTTATATTCTAGTGCCCTGAAAAATGGGACAGATCTACAGGAAGAGAGCAATCCTACCATCCTCGCTGGGAAAAGCTGTCTCCACTGAGGCAACAGTCCTGCCTGGGCCTAAAAGCCACATATGACATCTCTGAGTGCCCAGTAGCACACACCATGACTGGGGTACACAGTACACAGCTGCCTGCAGCTTCATAAGCTCCTGGAGACCCTACAGAGGATGCTTACCAAACATAGTTTTAATAGTTTTGGCTTACTTTTTCCTACCTTAGTATTACAGACCCATAGTTTTAAGTAAGCCTCTTCTTTTAGGCTCAGTTTAAGGGAAAACCTGACTCAGTAACCTCACACAATAAAGCATTCTGTTCCTGCGAACATGGCAATGTTTAAAGCTTTCCCTGTAACCAGTTTCCCTATCTGTATTTTGCAGGATACCAAAATGATAATATAGTCAGCCTCCTCTTAGTCACATGGGCTGTTTGGGAGATGGTATCTCTGGGTCTGAGGTGGGGGAGCATCTGCCAGCAGACTGCTTTAGCCAGGAAAATCCTCTGGCACACAGGGTGAGCCAGGAGCCTGCCAAGTACAGAGCACTACGAGGGAGTTTGTAAAGAAGTAATGAAGCCTATGCATGCTTTGCCTCTGTTTTCCTGCTGCTGCTGCAGAGCATCCTTAAGTTATTGCCCAGCTCATGACTTGTTTTATTTAGATTTACCAGTTCATCTTCCTTTTCTCTTCTCAGCTGATCTCGCAAGTAAACTGGGCTCATCCTATTGAAAACTCCTGTTTGTCTCTATCCACTCTTTCTCAGCACCATCCTTGTACGTGACTGTGAAATTCCTCACTTAGTTCTTTCTGTCCCTTGATTGTAACCTGACGTCTTTATAAGCCTCTAATGCTGAGGCTGCTGGCTGTACAACACACAGAAGCCTGGGGCTGTATTTCCCTGGCAGGAGCCTGGGGAGCTGCCAGAAGTAGCAATGAGGAAGGATGGAAAAATCTTAGCCAAATTCTGTCACATGAATATACTGTCTTACAGTAATTAGGGATGCCATAAGCACCTTGGATATACATGCCCTTTATACCTTCCCACAACTTGCTTGCATACTGTATTTTTCTTAGCATTTTCCCCTGATCTGTTGAATAGCATTTTGAAGCAGCTCTCAGTATCAACAGCAGGATGATTAGGGTAGTCCTGCTCAACTTAAATTTGTAGTTTGCACCAAGGATAATATTCATGTATCAGCTCTTACTAATATAATTCTATAAGCTTTCTTGCATGCAAGCACACAGTCAAAGGAATGCATGCCCATACCAAAGGTTCTTTCAATACCTTTGCTAGCTTCTGTTGTATAGTGCCTGAACAAAGAAAGAGAATGGGTCTTTTCAGCCACTTAACAATTCGTACCTAAGGTCTTTGTTTCCAGGGCACAGGAATGAAGCTGGTCCCCAGGAAAATAAAAAATGCTTAAGAAGACCTCAATGTAATCTTGTTTTCCTTCATGATTAACTGCAGCTAGGAAAAAAAAAAGTGATCTCTTTCATGAGCTTTAGGCCGCTGGAATCATATTGGAGTCATGCTGCTTTGTCAGCTGAACAGGAGCTCCCAGTGTGACACACTGCTAAAAGAGACAATGCTGCTCTTGGATACACAAGCATACACACAAAGGTGTATCAAGTAGGATGGCTATCGTATGTCTGCACGCAGTCCTGAGCAATTACTGCTAGAATACTGTCCAGGCTTAGTGCCTGCAGTTCAAAAGGGGTGCTCATAAATTACATAAAGTTCAGAGAAAAGCCACAACAGTGATTAACATTGACATGACCAATCTTCCTTGTCCTATAAGCCCTGTACCAGAATCTTCGTTTGATCAAAAGCCATGAAAGGGGAACTCCAGGAATGATCAGTGGAAGACAGCATTGATCCCCCAGAGTCTGACCACTCACTGCATGAAAGACAAGACCACATTAGAAGATTGGCTGTTGACTCACCTTCTGGTGTAACCATGCCATGGTCATGGCCTGAGATTGCACCTGAACTGCTGGCATTTCATCCAATTCATGTTGCTGATTAGCCACCTGGAAAATAAATGTCATATATGAGGAAGACCATGAATTCAGACTAGTTAGGTCATCAAAGACAAGGTTAAGGACATGGTCACCGACTAATTCATGAGTAACAAGACTTTGATAGCAACTGTTCAATTGAGCAAAGAAAAAGGACTCTGAAGGTTGCTTATGAATAGTATCCCCCTTTCTTTAGGTGAACAAATGCTTTTTGAATGCAATCCTGCATTTGGCATTTTGAAAAAGAAAGCTTAAGGCAGCCATCAACTCCTCTTCTTCCCTCTTAAAGCCACTGTCCTCTGCACAGCCCTGTGAACAAGTATTGCTTATTCATACAGTGAATGGCTGTAGTTGTATAACTAAAAGTCTTGTGGAAAATTACATATTTTTTTCTATATTGAGATGAACAAATAAAAATCCTCATGCCAATTTCTAACTTTATACTTTGGAAATACCTAATAGGAATTAACACTTGAATAAAAAAAATATACCCTAAACTCTAAGCAGTCCAGCTACTCTGGGAGCTCACCTCTTTTCTGATGGTGGCATGTACTGCCAACAGTGTACACTCACCAGCAAACTGTGCAGGGCCTTCAGACTCACTACAGAAAAAAACATTCAGAAGCCCTTGGCCAGAATGACTGCTCTTAGCAGAGTTTTAAAGCTTCACAGCATATTATGGCACAGAGACATTTTTTGCAGTGCACAGGTATGCAGAAGAGCTACTACGAGATGTGGAAAAGTGGGGGATTCTGGGAACCCATCATTCTCAGTTACAAACCCTTATATAACATTAAATGTAGTTTTAGGAAGCATCACAATCCCTCTTTCTCAGCTTCCTTAAAAATTGGCTAATAAGAATCACATGACAACGATAAGCGCTTCAGCAGCCATTATTGTGGCTAGTGGGGTTTTGAAACTACAACAGAATTACTGTATGTCACCTCTTTGTCACCAGTGATAGAATTGATCGAGCATATTCAGTGAATAAACACATTGGTGAATTACTCTTTTTCTTGGTCAGCTGTTGTGTTGACAGGACTCTTTTATCCTTCGAGTGGCGGATGGTATGTGTTGCTGCTGGGAGACAGCAGACAGAAAGTCAAGTTGAGGGCTTAGGGGACAGGCTAAGGAATGCCAGTGGAAGCTTGTGCAATGTGTGAGAATCAGCCAGATTCAGAAGGGAAGGAGAAGCCCTGGGTAGTGACTGTAAGACTGGTTTTGCACAGCCATTTGGATTATCTTCCTGATGACATGGCTGATAGCTGCTTTTAAAGATGCCACAGTGATTTCAAACATTGTTTGGTTTTCCCAGCAGTTTCAGAAACCATCTCAACCTCCAGGAATTATATCCAGGAAAACAGATACAGTTGAAATAACTCGCCAGAGAGGACGACACCAAACATCCTCACAACAGCAAAGGGAAATGCTACTTTTTCACACACAAACATATTACAGGAAAAGGAAGAGGATAGTGATTAGGATAGTCTTCCTCTAAATTTAAGAGCTGCATATCATAATCCTCTGTGTGAATCCAAATTTTTGTTTTGTTATCATAAGCCCAACTCTACTAAATTAAAGGGAGCCATAGAAACAAGTAATTCGAACTATACTTGCTTTCTGCATCTCAACATGGCACATCCAGTATCCGTGTGGTTTCCTGTGATCAGAGAAAGAGCAGCATATGACATTAGGTTGGTTTCTCAGCAGTGAGAGTTGGTTTCCTGTTCCTCCCTAATGCTCTGTCCTGTCTCCAGCAGTGGGCCCAGTCCTGACATCCTGAGTGCCATCCCAACTCCATCAAGTCAGCTGGGCAGGAGAATCTTTTCAATGAGTTTTGCAGCTACTCTGTGTGTATCCGTCAGTGTCACCAACCACATTTCTGGGACCTGACACACGTGGAACACCTTTCCCATGCATTTTTCTCCTCCAGTTTTGGCTCATTCTGGTGGTTTTCTTATAAAAATGAACTCAGTATTGTTGCAAGACTTTAAAACATAAAGCAGACGTTTTGGACCCTCAGCAAAACAGTTCTAGAGTGAAATCCCATAGAAATGTACAGATGTGGTTCTGACCACCAGAGGGGGCCTGCAATTGTCCCAGATGCACAGTAAAACCACCAAATCATGTTTTAGGAGAGGATGAAAACGGCAAGTATGTATTTGTACTAGGGTAGCACCTACAGGCACTGAGCAATGATCAGTTGTTTGCAACATACCAATGAGAAAGGAAAACAAGTTTATGTGGGATGAGCAGGGAATGATGCCTGGTCCCCACTCCATCAGCTGTGCCCTGAAGGTATTCTATAGAGGAAATTCTTGAGGAATAATAAGAGTTTTTCTATGAATCTGTATGTAATTATTTTGATGAGATGAGATTATTTTGGTTCTTGTATTGAACCACTGCCTCCCCCAGGCTTATTTCAGGGAAAACTAATGCTGTAGATACAAGTCAAGTTTTCAAAACTGTGATCAAATGTCATCGTATTAATATCTCTGTTGTAATTTCAAATCGGACATTTTTCAACTGCCAATATTTTATCAGCATTTTGCATAGATCTGAGACAGTGTTAGGCATCACAGCTACAGTACACAGAATGCACTTTGGAAATGCATTTTCCACTTAATACTTGTAATTATAGTGAGAAATCCTGGCACAAAATTTAACATGCAAAAGTGAAGAGCTTGAAGAGAAAAGTCTTTTCCCTTTCCCCTAAAAAAAATTTAACTGATGTACCACAGAGATATCACTTTTCTTCAGTATCTATTCAGTTATCCTACTGTAAATCTCAAAAGCACTTGTTTCTCCTGTGCCTGCTTTTTTTATCTATGTAAAATGAATGCAAAGCATGTGTAATACCATACCCTATGCTTGTGCTCTAAAGCAACTTTCGACAAGCATCCATATATAATCATATAAATAACAAGGTAGCAGAAATTCTAATCCAGCATTTAAAGTAAAAAATCTCATTTATGTACTGTGACTTTTACAGGAGGCCATCTGTACAAAACAATGGCATTAATACCACCATATAGAATTAAAAAAGGTAGGAAATTTACTGCTGCTTGTATAGCAATTTACAATCTGGTATGTTCTTGCTTGGAAATATTGTACAAAGAAAACAAATCTTCCAGCTGAAAGCCTCATTCCTAGAGTGACCCAATAATACATAAATAGGATGACATCGGTGCACAGCATTTGTCCCTAGCCTGACTTATTAATCTATTTGTAGTGGATATGAGAGCTTGTGGGTGGCCTGACATGGTCCTCATTCAATTTTATTTAATTATTCACTTGATTTCACTTGAAAGAACTATTAAAATGGCATCTTAATTGCTCAGTGTTATCCAGAATCTCTTTCAAAGACCATAAACTGTCAAGGATTAAAAGTGATGTCACTGTTCTGAATTCCCTGCAGGGGGGCAATCTTCATCCAAACCAAAGTAAATACATAAACATAAAAATACACAGCTCTTGGGAAGGGGGCCAGCTCTCCCACTCCCTCTATGCTGCACTTCTGCTTTGAGCAGGATTTGGGAAAAGCAGATAATAGATGAAGCACTACAACCATAAAAGTTTAGGCAGGAAGGGAAAGTCATGTTTGAGATACTTACATCCTAAGAGATGGGCGTTCACAGCCACCTCCCATTTCACCTCCCCCCCTAAGCACGCAGGAACTGCTACCCCAGGTCAGATGAAAGATCCATCCAGCCTAGTATCCTGCCTTTGACAGCAGACAGAGGCAGATGCTTAGGAAAAGAATAAAAAGGACAGTGTGCACGCAGAGTGATTCCCTCTCCCCATCCTCCCCCAACACAAATATCCTCCCTGCTTCTGACAATCAGCAGTTTAGGGATTTCCTGAGCCAGATGTTGCATCTGGACTGCTGCTTTTCATAGACAAATAGAAGTTGAGACCCCTCTTCTACCAAGATACAGGGTCTTGGCTGTAACTGCAGCCTGATTAACGCAGCAGCAGCTGCAGAGAGTGGTTTTTCTGCTTCTCTAAATTCAGAGATCTCTTCCTGTTCTGACCTTCACACATAAAAATGCCATAAATTCAGGATCAGCACCAAGGAGAACTGATAGTCATCAGACTTTATAAAGCCAGATTATACCACCAGTAGTCTTATTAAGCAACTTATTAGTTGTGTGGAAAGCTCTGTTTCTACATGCAAAAACACACAACCTACGTCTGCAAGCAGTTGTTAACTGCAAGGCATATGGAATCTACCCCTTCAATATCTTGTATATCAAAAAAGTTTGGTTAGATATTTTGTTTAAATGCACTTCAATGTATCCAGGAACTGGGAAAATAAAAATAAACCAAAATGTTTAAAAATTGTAAGTGTTGGTGTAGAAGCGTGGAGCATTAGAGCAGTCAGCCATAACTTCCCTTGAGGAGCTGCAGATTCCTTGTGCAAAAGACCTCCCACATATGGCTGTAAGGACCAGCTCTCGTGGATCCAGAAATGAGATTAAATTTTACTGTTTAACAAGGGAGCAAGTGAAGAGAGAATACCTTCTTCAGGAAACCATATTTTTCTGTGCTTGATCTCTGTGCATAGCTTTGCCTTTTCTTTATTAACTGCTTTGAAGGAAAAACTGTCTTTTATTTCTGCCTTGAATAAAATCATCTCCCCTTCTCCTCCTGATCAAATACCACCCAGTTTGTTGGGTTTTTTTTAATTTTATTTTTATGGAGTTAACTCAAAAATAGCTGAACTCTAAAACCTGGCATGCAAATAATTCTAATATTAGTGTACACACATGTTCAAGCTTGAAAACAAACTGAGTAAGATAAAAATAAAGGTATTGGCAATTCTGAATATGGCTCCTTGGCATCTGCTAAGACCTTTAGAATGTCCTGATTAAACTCTCCCATATTTTGTAACTTGACACAGATATACTTGCATAATCTGATGCTCAGAAAGCTCTGCAAAGAGAGCAGGCAATGAAGGACAGACAAGCCTCATAGTTATCACAGCAGAACCTTGTGAATGGTAAGAGAAAAGGAAGAAGAAATAGCCTAAACAGACACCGGAGAGTGTTTTCTTCCAAGGACTGCAACTCCCAAACACTTTTGTTGTATTCTGCTACTTTAAGCTCTGCAGTTATTGAGCACTTGACTCTAAGAAGTTCCAGTCCATCAGTTATTCAGTACACACATTCAATATATATTGAACTGGTTGTATCACATTCCATTCCAGTGAAAGAAGAACATCACTGACTAATTTCACGACAATCTAGGTCCTAATTAATCAGAGTGTTTAGGTACACGTTCACCTTCAAGGAAGAAGGATACCACTCATGTACTCAAGCAGTTTGCTTAGTTTCACAGAATCCCAGAATCCCAAGGGTTGGAAGGGACCTCAAAAGATCATCTAGTCCAACCCCCTTGCAAGAGCAGGGTAACCTAGAGTACATCACACAGGAACTTGTCCAGGCGGGCCTTGAATATCTCCAATGTAGGAGA
>JAVHNF010068839.1:0-12027 GCA_034783455.1 Micropsitta finschii | reverse complement strand
GAGCTCCAATTGGATTCTGTTCGGCCTGAATTTACAGTGTAAATCAACCTCTTTTGCACAGAGTTTAGGGGAAAAAAATTATCCCAAAAGCACCTCCAGCAATAAGCAGGTTGCACAAGAACACCCTTTGAAGCACCGAGAATACATCTACAGGTTCACTAGGTTTTGACTTCTGAGGTGACAAGCAGTTAATATACATTTAAGAAGTCAGACTGCTATAACAAACATGGCAGAAAACAGCCCCTTCCTTATCTGCCTTCAGACTGAAACTCTGAAAGCCAGTCCGATGAACTCCACAAACATCCCTACATCTCAGCCTGCAGGTTTTTAACTGCACACTGCTATCAAGGACCCAAAACATTAGTATGATGAAGCAAAGATACTACTATTCCCATTTGTTTAAATTGAATATTTCATACAATTTTGGGCATCATCACCTCATTTCCTTCTACTGACAACCCACATACTTCTTCTAAATACAGAAAACGTTGGAAGGTTTCTTTTGTTTTGTTTTTTGTGTTTTAGCAACACAATCAGTACAGAGTAGAAAAAATGCAACACTTATACCGAGTGAAAATAGCAAAACCAGAACACTCGCACCTTGCGTAAGCTGATGTTCATGTTACAAACAAGATCATTTTAAAAATGTAAAAGAAAAGAAATCAGAAAACTGTAAAGAGCTCTTAGAAAACTACAGGGACTCAGTCTGTGCAATGGAATGGGCTAAGAGGAAAACGTATCATGTTTCTGGAGCTTCCCTATGTTGTACCCACGGTTTGACCCTGCTGAAAAACCCTGCAGTTGGAAGACAAGGCTTTTTACTGACCAGAATAATAAAATTGAACATTACTAAACAATTCTAAGTTAAAACTCATACCATTTCTTTTCAAGGAAACACGTAAGTACATCAGAGGAGGCTAGACTATATTTGGCCACTCAGGGTATCTCCAGACTGTACCCCACATTGCATCTCAGAGCAGTAGATTTCCAAATCACAGCGATACATGGGGCTATTCTGCAACGGATGTGGACACTTACCAGATTTACACCCATCTGAACCTCAAGTTTATCAAGTTGCCATTGGAAATGAAGCTCTATGATGTCAGCCACCCCCAATTCAGTATTACCAACAAAGTTGCTGAGCATACTATGTGTCCCCCATCCAGGTTGCTGGTGAAGACATATGAGCCTCACTAATTCACACTTTTCCAATATCTAAGAGACTGAAGTGTTGCCACACAGGAGAAGGGAGGAATAAAAAAATAGGTGAAAACCTTTTCTCATGTGTGGAAAAATTCAGTTCTCACAATGGATTCTGCATGTTTGTTCAGCTTGTTGGATCGGTGTAGCAACTCTTGCAGTTCAGTACGCAGTTGAGGCAGCAATTCCACCACAAAATGGGATTAAGGGAAGCTGAATCCTTGTGCTCTGTATTTTTTATTTTTAGCAGGCATAATCATAGCTGAGCCTCACATTTGTTGATATTCTGAACCATTCTTATCTAAAATATAAACAGGCAAAATTATTAGAAAATTATAACATTTTTAAAGCCCAATAGCCTAGTCTCCGCTACTGAAAGTAATGATGTGTATCTACTGGAGACAGTATGATTTATTTTTATTATATTCAATAGCTTAAATAAAGGAAATAAATTTCCATGTTAATAGTGAAATTAATACTGCAATTCTGCAAAAGATGTGCTTTGAATCACAGAATTCTTTTTTTAATATCTTTTTTATAAATAATTTAAGCTCAACTTCTTAAATTAGAGTGTGTTTTTGCACTTTCTGTCACTCAGGGAAAGAATTTACTGCACTTTTGAACAATAACTACATTTCAACTTAAGCTTCAGGCATGAATTTTTCATATTTTTTCCTTCATCTATTTCTAATTCAAAAATAATCTTTTTTGGCCAACATTTTATACCTTTAATTCTTCTTCCACAAAACAAAAGAAACCCTATTGCACATTTGACATTTGCAACAAGCAGTACTGACCAAACAAAATTAAATTATACAAACAACATTAAAACCATGAAGTATCTGGGTGCAGAACAGTATTCCTACTCACTGAATTCAGTTTTAATATGGTCAAATTATTCAGTGACTACATAAACTTGGTGTAGCGCTGGAGATGGCCCTGTTGATGCTCTCTGCCACTGCAGATGATGATAACACCAGGCAAGAAAGCAAACTTGGAAACTTCTACTGTAGCTATTATTGCTACAAGGGAGAAAAAATAAGCCTGAGAAATATCATCCGAAGGGAAACGATGAAGTAGTGTTCTCTAGGATGAGAGACTGTGAAAAAAGCTTTGTGAAGTGTAAACTGTGCAGATAGTAAAGATTCATTAGCCAAGATGAAACTGAAAAATTCTCATGGCCAAAAGCACTCTAACCTCTGCATTTCTGAAGAAGATGAGCATAGAGGTCTTCTGTTGACTCTACGGATTCTAAGACTAACGAAATATTCTAGAAGCCTGAAGAACCCAACAGAAGTCTGCATGGAGACCTCAAAGACACCTTCCGATATCTGAAGAGGGCCTATAAGGATGCTGGGAAGGGAGTCTTCACCAGGGACTGTAGTGACAGGACAAGGGGGAATGGGTTTAAACTTAAACAGAGGAAGTTCAGGTTAGATAGAAGGAAGAAATTCTTTACTGTGAGGGTTGTGAGGCACTGGAATGGGTGCCTTCACACTTCCCACAAAGAAGTGGTGAATGCTCCATCCCTGGCAGTGTTGAAGGCCAGGCTGGAAGGAGTCTGGGGTGACACGGTCGAGTTTGATGCATCTCTGCCCATAGCAGGGGGTTTGGAACTAGATTATTTTAGGGTCCTTTCCAACAGAAACCAGTTTATGATTCAATGATTCCACACTTTAAGTAAATGGTACCACCTCACTGTAAATCACAGGCAGCAAATATCTCTGCATTTACATTAAACAAATGCAAATGTTTTTGAAGAAATTATCATAAAATAGTTTGTGCTGGAAGGGACCTTTAAAGGTCATCTAGTCCAAATTACAATAAAACTAACCACATCTGCACTCAACTTTCACAACTACCTGTTTAATTTTTAAACAGCATCACTATAGCTATTGCAAGTAGGAATCTCAAATATAATTAATTCCACCTAAGTTACATCTCTGAATGACTTTTTAGTACAAAACATTACTTTGAAAAAATAAAACTGCAATCAGGAACAAATGCACTCACCTTTCCTTTAGTAAAACAAAACTGCAATTCAGATTTACCCTTCTTGAGAACTGAAAGTAATATTATTTTTGAGTATTTAGTACATTAACTCAAATTTATTTCCCCTCCATCAATTATTTCTAGTTCTTTTCTTTCTCCAATACTACCATGACATGCAAATCAGCAGAGGTTTGTGTTATACCACAACTTCCTGTCCTTTGGTTTCAAATCCCAGAAGAAACCACCATTCAGGATTATTGCTATGCAGTTTCCAATGCTGCAAGCAGAAAAAAAACCAAACCCTTTTCTCTATTGATTTAGAGACCATCTAAAATAAACAGGTTTCTTTCTCCAGTTGTCGTAGAGTAACATTTGTTTAAATCAGGCATCCCTACATTGCTCACAGAGGAAAATAATCATGCCTTCTATTAGTTTCACCAGAACACTAAATAAATACTCTTCCTTTCCATATGACAGCAAATTGGAATCAGACTTTACTGTTTGTCATAGGGAAAATAAGACATATATTTACCTATTCCAAGCACAGAGATAAAGGGCTTTTAGGACAAGCCTCAGGCTAATGAAAGAACTGCAGAGCAAGTATGACTGTGAAGAGCAGGCACCATCAGTGCACGGAATATAGAGAAGGCAATTCATATCGGTCTTTGTCCTTCTTATTCTCATCTGCTCAAATGCATGTGTTGACCAAGTGGGAACTTCCCAGTTTGCATGATGACTACAACTAAATGCTACAGGATCACTCAGATTCTAACAGTGAGGCACATAATACATAAAAATGACTACTGGTTTAAATGGCTTTGGATGGCAGACGTGCCATCGTGTCTGGGCTTAAGATAATTTAAACTACCTGCAAAATTTTGACAGAGAGGTAAGTATCATCATGTGAGATGTACCCAAATTATCAGTAGAAAAAACAATAATAGAAAATAAATAAGAGAAAAACATTTAGTTTTAATGTTTTTTCAATCACATAAGCACAGAGTGTACATGATGACACTAGAGCAAATCTCTGCCTGTTCTGTAATTTTAACTGTAGGGAAAATGATTTGACAATAGGGAAAAGGTATAATCCTAATGTGCAGCAAATAGGAAGCCCTTTGAATTTGTTTCTCTTCTGTCAAAATGGCTTCAAAATCCTAAATCTATTTAGAAGGAACTTTCTTCCAAGGATCTAAAGAAAGAGGGAAATTTCTGAAACAATAGTCCCAGTTCAAGGTAGACCTACTTTCATGTAAGAGGAAAGGAAGTCCAAAGTTTTGTGTGTATGTGTTGGTTTGCTGTATTTTCATATGTATGAAATATAATTCTCAGAACTTCAAAAAATACAGGAAGGAGATCTTGCTCAGAGAAGGAAAAGAAAGCAACATGAAGGAGCACAAATGTAAAATCCGAACGACAGATATTTGTGTCGAAAAATGGCACTGATTTCCTAACTCTTATTTAATGTTCATTCTTTAATTAACATTCATTTCCCAAGGACATAAGTTTGAAAAGGCTGTTTCACATTACTTTAGCACGAAGAGAAAGAATCACTTTTAAGCCATGAAAAGGCTGGGGAAAAAAAATAAACATGCCTTCTGAACATAATTTCCTCTTTATTACTACTGCAAAGTTATGAAATGAAATCTATTATTTAATTACATTGGATCAAGCAACGGGAAGAGAAGGGAGTGTTAGAGTCACAACATCCCTGTAAGGATAAATTACTATGCTTCCTTTTGCTAAGAGACAGTTTTAATGAAACTGTGCAAACAGTTAAAATCAAAACTACTGGGAGGTATGAAGATCATCTTGCTAGCATAATATCGCCATAAAATGTACTCTGAAATTTTTAAGAGAAATATCGGTAACAATAGGGGGAAAAAAAAAAGTAGCAACATTTTTGCCAGAACATCATAGCTTGAAAATTATTACATTTATTCAGATTCTCTCCAGAAGCTGAACTTAGTTTAAAAATTATACAATAGCTTCTGGGCCTGCTTTATCTTATGCTTTGCATTGGAGATGTTTAGATAATCTATTATGAAAAGTTAAAAATTTATCTTCTATTACTACCAAGATTTTATTAGTCATAAGGGATTTCCCTTTGCTGTGCTTCAGTAATGTTTACTACATCCTTCAAATTGAATGCAACTGCTGGAAAGTTAAAGTACTTTATTTTTAAAATATGTTTTTGACATAAAAAAATGGGGGGCTTTAAACTATAATGAAAAGATATTCTAAAATTTTGGAATAAATAACTTGGCAACTGGTATAGAGCTCGCAACCGGGATAATGAATGTGCAAATGCTGTGAACTTCTATGTAATAGAAATTTGCCTTGACTTGTGTGGACATGCTCTGAAATTACCTTCCTTGGAAATATTACTTTTCCCAAAACCAGAATACACTAAAATACGAGGGCATTTCATAGATAATTTGAAGAACAATGGAAAATGTGTTTGAAGTTGTTCAGGAAAGCTCCTCCTAAGCCTAAGGGGTACGGAAGAAAGCATTTCTTTGAAAAAGCTATCCTGGAGGCAACAAAGACTGATTTCCTAGGCCCAACAGAGACTGGACTGACCTCTCAAGACTGCAGGATGAACAACATGAAGGGGGTGAGCATGAATCAGGAAGTTTTTTTTTGGGGGGAAAGATGCAGAAAACCTTTGAGAGGGATAAAGGAAACAAGACAAAAAAAGCTGCTTCCAGAAATTTTCTAAATCAAAGGTTTTGACAGTGTGTTCCTAGTATCTGGTTCACAGTTTACTTCTGAAGTTCTAACACTGTCACTGAAAGCAGCCATAAAATTAAACCTTTCAGTAATGTCATGTCTCAGAGAACTTCCTGATTCTTGTATTTTTAAAAGGAGTCTGATCTTCAGTGGAAAATGTTAGCAGGCTTCACCTGTTTGTAGTAGGAAGTCACTGTATCTGGAGATTCTGAAGAATGTAGGAAATCAAGAAAACATATCATGAATATGGTGTACTTATTTTTCTCTTGAAACTTAAGATGTTGGCTAGAGTCAGCCTTCAACTGGTATAGAGACATTTGGTTGGATTTGGTGATTTTTTTAAAATATTTTATCTACCAATGCTTCAAAATTAAAACTTGCACATTCTCAAAATGGTTATGAACCACAAAGGCTTTGGCAGACAGTCAGTCCAGAGTCAGCCCAAAAAACTATCAATTAACTGAGCAAGAAGTCTGGTAAAATAGAGGAAATGAGATTCATGTCAAGGGATACAAGTACCTGGTCTTTTGTAAAAATCTTTGGAAATGGACAAAAGGTCCGAGCCGTGGACCAATATACATCCATTAGGAGAAGACAGTTTTCCATGCTGCAAGGAAATCTCTGCTTTGGGAATCCAACTGTACAATCTTATAATTAAATGCAGCTCTACTGACACTGTTCATAAGTTACTAAGTTATTAAGGCTGAGCGCAAGCCAGGATACGCAATACTGATACTAAAGGAGGCAGAAGATAATGCCAATGATGCCAGTGGGGAGGAGTGTTTCCTTTTCACTTTTCAGTAGTGTTTCCAGCATTTATCTTGATCATTTGGAGCCACAAAAGAAAGCATTGGCACTACAGTGTTCACTTTACACTGTTCACACCAGTGAATACTTTCAGTTCAAGAGACACAGAAACATCATGAAAATCTTCAATAGAAGAGGAGGGACTCAAGCAAGGATAGAAAGAAAAATGTTTATTTTCTCCAGGAAAACCATGCAGTGATTCTGACTGCAGTAAAGGCTGAGCCTTAGCACAATCATCAGGATTCAGACCATTCAGCTACTAAAAAATGGCAGCAGAGATTTCTTTAAGAAAAGACCTTGATATTTCTGCATGAGCATGTTGTTTAAAGAATGTGAAAAGGGGGGCATATTTCTCTAATTCTTAGAGGTATATTCTGAAGTGTTTATTGAAAAAGGGGTAAGACCATGCAAGGCTAAAGTGCAATTGCTAAAGTGCGATCAATGAATTTCTAAAAAAAAAAAAACCCAACACATGGGAAACAAACGCAAAAGTACCTTTGTTCTTCAAAAAACAATGGAACAATTCCCCTTCTATCATGTATTTTAAGAAAGTGAACTCAAATATCAGTCACAATTGTTAACTATATTTACAAAAAAAAGCTTAAACCAAATGTGAGTAAAATACATACTAATATCCCAAAGATAGAAAAATCTCTGTTTTCAGAATGACAGAGTAGATGATACTTTTCTAAAAGACATGACAAAGGTGTGATCCAAAGTGAAATGTAGAGTAGATGAAGAAAAGACCAAGGCTGGGTAAGGTTTAAGAAGGAATAGTGATTATTGAGGGGATTTAACAAGTCAGGAAAGTAGGGGATAAGGTTACCAACAATAATAAATTCTCCATTAATACAGATCACTCCCTTCCTGGGTTGCTTTTAACTTTCATTTCTTTATTATGGAAAAGCTAAGTTACCTACATGAATTTTATATTTTTATTCATATGACAGTGATATCTGTTCTACACTCATTTTACAAATAGGCAAATCGTCAAAATGAGGCATGGAACATGGGCAAAGACAGTACCAGAAGAAAAAATCCCTCCGTCTGCCTCCCTCAACAGCCAGCTGGCAGCACCCTGTAATTGTTAACAATTATTCTCTAATGCAAAAGGACACATCTGCAAAATAATGCAGAAATATAAAAAAAAAAAAACAACCAAACCTCTTCTGAGCTTTAACTTAAGAGTTCTCTGTATCTAAACTTGTATGCACTCGTAAGCAAATACTATAAATACTTCCCAGCACCCAAAGCTGTGAAATGTAGAGATGATTTAGCAGACACACAAACCATAAAAATTGTGCTCGGTGTATTTCTTTTCTAATTTAGAGTAAGTGGGCCAGCCTTATATTATATATAAACATAATTTTCAGGGACATTTAAACCAAAAACTAACTAAACACTTAAACTAAAGACCTGTAAACTTCCATAAAGCGTTACAAATAGTATCAGTCATTTTAATATAAAGCTAAGAGAAAGCAGCATAAACAATGTCAACATAGTCACTATTTTGCAGTTTAGAACCTGGACCTGGAATACTATAAAAGTAAATCCCTACATTCACAAGAAATCACTTTTCAGTCAGTGGCTTTTTGAGGAGGAATAAGATCTGCAGCATACAGTAAAGCCATACCATTTAGAGATCAAGAATCATATGAAGAAAGAATTGCCAAAAGTAAAGCTTAATTAGGTTTTGTAAGTCAAATTAAGAAGCAAAGAAGGCTTCAGACATAAAACACTATGAAGAAAGATAACCTTCAGAATGAAATAAAGATGGGAAGTCTAAACACAGCTCCAAAACAGGAGTTTAATTTTCACTGAGCATTGAGAAGGACTGTGATTTTGAGCATGGCAGCAAAGCTACAACAACACAAGGAAGAGGTCTATTGAAATAAATTGTTTCTACTGTACTGAATGCAAGTAGAACTCAAAGATTTTATTGCACTTCAGTCATCAGCACTGGATATCTGAGATGTGAGTGAACTGTAAACATAACTGAGTGTCCGCTGGCATTAATATTCGAATAAATCAGCTAAGCTTTGGGAAGCTAAAGGGATAAAATAATTATAGGTTGCTGCCTACAAATACTTGAAGAGCAATTAGGAAGATGACGGATCCAAATTCTTCTTGGTAGTGTCAGATGACGTAACAAGGAACAACAGCCAGAAATTGCAGTTTGGAAGGATCAAGTAGGATGTTAGGAAAACCCTTTTCATGGGAGGATAGAGCAGCCTGCAGCAGTTTAACAGGAGAGGCTCTGAAAAATTCCTCTGTGGAAATTCCAAAGTCTGAGGTGGACAAAGCCATGGCTGACCAGATCTAGTACTGGTGACAATTCTCCTTCGAATGGGTTAGACTGGATGTCTCCAGGGGTTTGACTGTTTCCTTCCCCTCTGTGTTTTGTATATTCTGACAGAGGTTTTGAGTAAAGGAAATGCTGTTTACTTGTTTGTACAGATTCCAGCACAACGGTAACGCTCCCTTCCATTTGGAATAGGCTGTCCTATCTACTGCTACACTAAAATAAAAATTCTTATCAAAAATAGTATGTCAACAAAGTGGAATTGCAGAAAGCCAGTCCTGAGGACTGTGCAAAAGACATAGAACAAAGGTGGAGGTGAGACAAACCTCACCACATCCTTCAGCTGCTGCTACAACCAGCAATGTGGAAAGCCAACTATAGCCAGATCCCCAGTAGCTAGCAATCACAAGGAAAAATCTGAAACAGCACTGCTAACAGGAAGTCAAAGAAACAAGGTCTGCTCCTTCACACCAGCAGTCCCATTGCACACTGAATGAGATGTAGGACAAGATGAAATTTGCTGATTCCTTCTGTAAGAATGAAAAAAAAGACATAAAAATAACGTTCATTCTCAGCAAGTCATCTAGGCTGATGAATGGCAGTTGTATGTAAAACAAGTCGAGCAAGGTTATTGGGGTTTCTTTTGATATAACTTGAATGAAAATCAGTTTCTATGATAGTGTAAATATTCCCAGAGTAGATTCCTTAATTATTTGCAGCCTTGGTTCATTCAGATAAATAGGACGTGCTAATATGTGTTTGAGCTTCATTTAGAAATAAAGCAGTTATTCAATACAGATGTATCGCTGCTCTGTGTACTTAACCACATAGTACAACTAATAACAAAATACGGAGTGGTTGAACTCATACCTCACAGTGAACTTTGTAATTTGATTTAGTTAAGATTTGCCTTTTTAAAGCCCTATAAGCTAAATCCTAAAGACCTAACAAGTTTTTACAGAATAGCTCCAGAATCAAGACCTTTTAAATAGATTAATGTAAGCACTGGTTTACAATGGAGTTACTACTGTTAATAAGCTTAATGCTTTTGGGGTTTTTAGTTTTTCTTTATATATATATTTCCCTTTATACCTTGCAGATGTAATAAACTCTAATATATCAGCTAATGAATGAAAGATAACGTTTGTCTCGTGAGAAGGCATAGAGAGTGTTCCTGATTTCTATAGATACTTGCAGTGAAATTGGTGGGAAAGACAATGGATCTGAGGCTGAGGTCCTCCACACCAGGACAAACTTCTGCTGTAAATAAATAAACACCAAAAATGCATATATTCTACTGCCATTTCCTAATGGTCCCAGAGTACTTTACAAGAAAAATCAATGACATTATCCTCATCTTTCTATTTTAATACCCAATACAGAAATAAAACTTAATTAATCTAAGATCACCTTAAATTTTAATGACGCTGGGTCATCATTTCAGGACCTGACCCCATCCTGAGTATGAAGCACTAGGCAACACATATAACTTTCATCTAACGGTTGTCTCCAGAGACAAACCAAATTTCAGATATCTCCCTCCAATCATCCTCAATCTAACCAGTATAATGGCAATCTGTGCAAAATATTCTTTAAAGCATTCTGTAATATCCACCTTTTGCTGTCCTTATGATAACTTTAGAGATGTCTAATGTATTAGTTGATTAGACGAGTATTTTGCTAAATGATATTTAACATCAGAAACTGAATATAAATGACAATTTGACCTGCTTTCCTGTAACTATCTCACAATGCATAAAGACACTCATCTGGGTGCTTCCCATTTCTCTAACCTTCAGTCAGTTGTAGAAGTTCAGGCTTGCACAGTCAATGCAAATAAAGAGAGAATCATTCATCTAACTAATTAATAAGCAACTTCTACTAATAGTGCATGTTATCCATTTGGTGCATAAAATGACATTTCTGGCTGTAGTACAGTTATGTATACATGAGTCATAGAAATTAAATGTATTCATTCACAAAATTTCCTTTTGCTCTTACTTCCAATCTGCAAATGCCAAGTATTAAAATAAATCTACAAATACTACTTTCATTGTCATGCTTTATAGTTACATCAGAAGGAGTTTCCTGCTATCCAGCAATGCACCTGAACCCAAACTTACCAAGTGGAAAGTGAATCCCCTTGGTCTCAGCACAGCTAAACATTGAAATGATTTCCTGTCTTGGTCTTCCATTTCCTACATATTTTCTAAATAACCATTTTATGCAGGTGTTATTTCCAACAGATAGATTGTGCTCTAGTGCAAGTTCACTTCTTGTAATATTGGTGTAGCCAGTGGTGTGCTACAACTGCTATTTTATAGCCGTATGTCATAATTACAAGTGTGCCATTTTCTCCATCCATCTAAACCAGAACAACAGTGTGCCAGTTTACCTCTGTCATGGGAAATAATCTGAACAGTGTTGACTTCAATGAGAGAACATGTAATTGAAGTGTGGATTATCACTCCAGCCTAAGCCAGGGTTGAGGTCATTGGCATGGAATGGGGACAATGGGACTGTGTTTGCACCTCACCTCTCGCTTTTCAGGTTTCTAGCACAGTTTCCACAAAACACAGATATTAATCTTCAAAAGGTCATCTGTGCTTTACAATATTCTTAAAACTTTCTACTGTTTTCTCCACACATCTTTTCCAGTGGCACCAATGCTGCTCAGTAAAATATCATCTCTATTCAAAATCATTCCATGCTCCTCCTTTTTAGAGCAAATACAAAAAACTCACAGCTGGATTCGTATGACAGCTTAATTTGAATTTCCTTTCAAGTTTATATATTTTCTAAAAATACTCCAAACCACTTTAACTATAAAAATGTACTATTAAGGTTATAAAAGCAGATTTTACTATAAATCCTTTTCTCACTTTTTCTCATTTTTTTTTTTTTTTTTTGTGATTAGGTCTATGTCCTGGGTTCAGCAGTAGCAGTCATTTTTTCTTCTTAGTAGCTGGTGCAGCACTGTGTTTTTGACTTTC
>JAVHNF010068835.1:6961-17346 GCA_034783455.1 Micropsitta finschii | reverse complement strand
ATATAAAGGATAACTTGACTGGGGTTATTTTGATTTCAGTTCTGAGACTCCAGCCAACTGTGCAGCTAGGTTTCCCCTGCAAGCACTTTTCCATGATACAGGGATGATAATCATTATGAAAATAAGGTCTAGAATTGGAAACATTTTAAAATGAATGATGGGACTCTCTTCTAAATCCTGCTGCTGGCTTTTTATGTAAATGTTCATGGTATTTTGGTATATGATAAACTTGTAATACTTGGCAAGTTTCAAGTAGAGACATCCCAGTCTGTCTGTATGACACTTCTGCTTTATTAATATTTCTGGCAGAAAAGCTGGTTCATGAACTGTTCATGCTGCTTGTTCCTGTCCTTGCTCACTCACAGCAGCAGGCCCAGCATCACTAATTCATCTGTTCCCGTTCCTCTAGCATCATTAATTCATCTGCTTGTGATGCTGTGCTCCAGGCCAGACCCGTACATTTGAATCACATGCTTTGCATCTGTCATAGTCTGGGAGAGACTGGGGCATGCGGGAGAGCAAGTCTCCATTTCTTAAATCAAGATCTTTCACTGATCTAAGGCAGGCAATTCAGCATTCAGAAGTGCTGCTTGGGTGGCTGTCATTTCTTCCTACCCACGGAGACCACTCTTTTTCTCCTCTTGAGGTGCTCTCTATGAAGCATTTCAACAGTAGATAATTAAACAGGGAAAGGTAACCACTTAAGTCAGCAGTGCTGCCAGAAAGTTACTTACCAGACAATTCCCTCACACAGTTTCACAGGTAGCTGAATCAACATAATGGAAGGGAAAACTGCACTAAGGGAATGTGTAAATCTTTTAATCCAGCCTTGTCTACAGAAAAGCAATATAGAGAACCACATTTAGTTTCTCTGCTCTGTTTAGTACCCTGGTTCCAGATACTTGCTTATTGTTTGTATCAGGAAGCACAAAGGGATACACAAAGGATTCAGTTTCCAAGAACAATCTCACTGACTGATAAAATGCGCTCAATTTCTTAATTTGTACTTCTTATTTTTCTTAAGGAATTAATTTTTAAGCAATATGGTCTGTGCTTAGTAGTACTAGCATATACAAAAGCATGCTAACACTGAAGAACTGCTGGCAGTTCTACATTCTCCTACAGGTCACAGAACACTCGCAATTCCTCTGGCCGTTTTTTAGGCTTTAACTCTGTCTTCATGTCATATATGAAAGTTAGAAGACAACATGATTAATCTGAATAGCAAGTTACCATGAATCAGGCTGTTAACACAATCTTTTTTTCCCCAAAAAATATGCATAGGCAGAGTAAAAGATGACAGCATGCAGAAAAAATGACAATGTTCTCAAAGAATCTTACGCCTTCACAACAAAAGTGGGGACATATTTTCCTCCTCCTAACAATTGAGCCACTGGGAAAACATCACTACCTTTTTCAGTGCCTCAAGTTTTTTTCTGTTTGAAAAACAGCATAACAAGTTGCAGTGAAGCCTTTTTAACTGACAATATCTTTGTGCTAGCTTTTGTTATATTTTCTACACAGCTGCTGTTCCTTATAAACTTTCTTCAAGTAAATTATTATTTTTTTCTTATTCTTTTTAGAAAATACATAGAGTTAATAAGGAGACCCTCTAAAAGAGCAAAATAAAATTTTTGCAACACTACAAATTTATAGTAACCCTCATGACTGCATGGCTAATTTGCTATTAAACCTCGGTTTGTAGCAGCCCTCTAAGTACATACTTTGAGCAGGAAAGAATTATCTAATCAGTAACAAAAAAATGCACTTTCACATTCTTTCACACCTAAATAGCTCTTTTTCAGTCACATTAAATAATAGTCTTCAGAAGGAGACAAGACATTAACTAATACTTTAACTTCAGGCATGTAAGTTAGTATTGGTGTAAACACCGAGTATGTGTTTGGCCTTCAATGCTGAATTTCCTGGGGGCATTCAGCCGTTTCTCATACCAGGCCAAGCAAGAACTGTCATCTCATTTGCTGATACGAAAGCACAAGATTTTGTAAAGTGGGTCATGTACATTTGTCAAGCAGTAGGATGCTTTGCGACTCATCAAATGGCACTAAATTAATAGCAGTGGCCATAAAAATTACCATTTTCAGCATATAACTGTAATTTAATTATGTCTTTTTGTCTTTAAGGAGCTCAGCATTTTAATCTCAGCTTTGTTGGAACTTTTCTGTAAAAGAAGTAAACATGGTCGATTTTAGTTAATGTTTTGGAGGCACATAATTCTCATTATGGTGTATGCCATACATATGCCCTGTATGTATGTCAGTCTCGCAGCATTTTCTTTTAAAATACTAACAGATAAAGGATATTATAGAAACACGTCAATATTTACCTTAATATTTACCTGTCAATCAACACAAAATTGTCCTTGCATTGTTATATCTAAAAAGAGATCTCGTCTATTTAGTACACGAAGAGACATGAAATTGCCATTTGGCTCCACATTCAGAAAAGAAACAGTTACATAAGAAACAGAATAAAGTAATCTTTATAGCTGGGTTGTTTGGTTTTTTTCTCTGATACTCTGTTTATACACCAAATAAATAGGATGTAGTTATTGCACTGCTAACCTATTCAAGACCAGGAGACAATGTGCAAACAAGCACATACACACACAAACTTACTAATGTAAGAAACCAAAACAGACTAGAAATAAAATTATGACTACACATTACAGGTTATTTGTCTATAATTTCTCTGCATCTATTTCTCTGTGGCCATGCTTATTTATTCCTTGTTTTCTTTCAGTCAGTGCTTTTACAAAAGAAAAATGTTCGTCTTATTAAAGCAACAGAAAAACAACATGCAACCCACATTGGCAAGAAAATGAGACTCTGACAAATATATTTCCAAATAAAATTGTAGCACAAGTGTGATTCTCACACCATGGGCTGATAATTGTCTTTGTGAAGCTGAAGTAACAGACTCCAGGTTACAGTATACCAAAAATGTTCTTTTGATGCTACCTCCTAATGGCCCGTTTTTTATTCTCAGCTACAGTATTGTAACTTCTCTGAAAATTATATGCTCAGAGAAATTATTTCTTAAATTTAATGCAAAAATCAGAAGAAAATTCAATTCAGGAGGAGATGGTGCCAAATTCACTCTATTATGAATGTTATCCCTATATTTTGCATGCAAAAATAAACAAAAAGGAAAATCACATTTTCTAGTATCATACATCCACATAATAGAGTGTAGTCATATTTGCAAGTCCAAACAGTTGATAAATAGAAGTCACCTGATTAAAAAGCATGATTGAAATAGGTTGTTTTCTTTACCTTGGGCTTCCTTCTACTTCTGAGCACTGTCTCCCTACAAGGGTATAATTACCACCTACTGCAGTAGATCTTCTAGAAAGATCCATCAAAGACTGTAAAAACACTGCTACACACCTTGAAATTTCTCCCCAGATCCTGATATTGTCACAAAGGAAACTGCTTTCCTGGTCTCCTTCACCCCCAGCAACAACATGGCCAATCAGCCCCCCACCCAGTTCAGCCCTCACGGTGTTCTCACCTCAGCTCCACCAGATCACAGCCACACCATCCCCAGGAAGTAGCTTCCAGCCATTTCCATGGGCTGCCCGTTTTTCCAGCCAGGTTGGTTGCTGCCACTCAGCAAGCAGCTGAATAGGCATTTGGTGTTCCACAAGGTTGGCCTTCAGGGTGAGGAAGGAAAAGCAGGCACCTCCATTGAGGAGGTGGAACAGGGCAATGGCGGCATCTGCAGATCAAAGTGATGTCCAGAGCCTCTGAGACAGCCCCAGAAAAAGGGCAGTTTTGGGTCTCTTGAGGTGGTGCTTTCTCTCCTGTCAAATGGAGGAGGGAGGGTTCAGGTGCCACTTCTGACACTTGCAGCATTCACCTGAGCCCCTGCCCTGCCCACCGTCCTTGTCTCCCACAGTGGCTAGGGGCAGGGCCTGCTGCACATACCTTCCCTTCAGCCTGTGGAAGAATCACTTGAGCAGCTTCACCTGAGCTGAAACTCCCTGCACCCCTCCTGGTGTCTGGCTCCAGGCTTGGCTCAGGGGTGGTTTTCAGTTGTTTCTTACAGCTGTGGATGTAGACAAGCAGGTGGTAACAAGGTCTCCATGTGCCCTTTGTTGCCAGGTGTTTTATTATTGCACTTCCCTGCAGCATGCTGGAAGAGCAAGTCAGTACTGCAGCTGCAGGGAGGGCATGACTGAGCCTTTGTCAGCATTGAGCAGCTTCAGTACCTGGCTCTCTGTTACCTGCAGACATGCCAGGATGTGAAAGCTTTCCAAGGGAAAGAGCACAAGCACTGTGAAATTTTACTCTTATGTTCACTGTAATACAAAAGGGTTTAGTTAATGCACACCTGTGTGTGCAGTATCCCACATAACAGACATGTCTCACCATCTCTTTGCCTATACCTTTTCATTCCACAAATGGAGGCAAAATATTTCTCTCACAAGGATGCAGTGAACGTTAGTTTGCTAATATTTGTTGCAGCTATCAAACTGAACATATACTGAGTTAAATACCCTTCCCCGCCAGCAGTCTGGTTTATGCTGTCCCTTTACATGGTAATGGTGTTTTAGGAACAGTTTCTTTTCTTCAAGAGATTTCACACTGTTGTTAACTCCTTCAACTTCAGTGCACATTTTGAGCCAGCAGTATAGTGTATCAGAAGGGAAGTATATCACTTGTTCTACTGTATAAAGTGTCTTTAAAAAAAGGTAAATTGTGAAATAGTCTCATCAATTTCCTCCCATTTTCTTGGCTGGTATAGTTTGAGAAGTTAGAAATCTTTTCTAATTCTATATATTTTTCCCTCACAAAGGTGGGCCTGGCTCTGGCAAAGGTAGCCAATGCGAACAGTTAGCCAAGAAATATGGATTTACTCACCTGTCCACTGGTGACCTTCTCCAAAATGAGTTATCATCATTATCAGAGAGAAGTAAACTGATCAAATACATCATGGAATGTGGTGAACCTGTGCCTGGAGTAAGCAACAGTTTTATTTGGGGTCCTAATGTTTAAACAAAGGCAGTGGTAGTAGATTGTCTAAAAGGGTGGAAATGAGAGACTAGAGCTGATGATTTAAGTAAAATTAACCTGCATCTTGAGAGAGAAGTGTCCTCATTGCCTCTGTGCCTCTGTGGCACTTTTTTCTCCTTTCTCTGCCAGTATTTCTTTGCATTTGAGACTCAGGCAACAAATTAGTCATGAAATACAGTGAGACACATGCTGCACTATGCATTGCAAAATGTAAGAATAAGTACAGGAAACAGAAACTTGATGCCAATTTCGTAGCTTCCCATTTCAGATACAGAGCTGGTCCTCCTGGCAGCTATTCTCATTCACAGTACCTGCAGCAGTTCCCTGCAGAGCTGGCTGACATCCCAGAGTAACTGGACTGCAGTTTAGTGGTCACTACGAAGACAGAGTATGTTGTTCCCAGCTGGACTTGACTTTTACATGGCAGGTCCACAGCCCTAACTCTTGGTGGGTATTCAGCGAGTGCAGTTAGGTTGTAGAATGTGTTTGTTAATGAAAGATACTGGGAAGTGCTGCTTGGGGGAAACTAAAAGCTGTGCTGAGTCTTGATTTTGATTGCTTTGCTCTTCAGTGTGTTTGGTTAGATGGGGTCTCTTATCACTTTCCATGTAGTGTAATTATATCAATGACATAGCAAATGCCATCAGACTGGAAAATGCTGCAGCAGTACTCCAGAGTTTCACAGGTACTAATTTTGAATCTATGAAATATTCCCAGCTATCAAGAGGACACTTTGGGAACTCTTGGATGGTTTGCAACGCTAGAACTATGTAGCACAGCTGGACCTGAGTGAATAAAAAATGGATGCACTGCTGCCTGCAGGACAAGAAAAACACCTGCATTTACAGGACCTGCTCTTAGCAAAACAAGGCAGTTCTCAAGGACCTAGGACTAAAGTCAGTGTAAGAAACAACATATTGATCTTTCCTATTATTAATCAAGTTGCTCCCTTTCTTTTCAATGCAGGGTATTGTCTTAAAGCTACTGAAGGAAGCCATGATTTCCAAGTTTGGGGACACAAAAGGTTTTCTGATTGATGGGTATCCCCAAGAGCTGAAAGAAGCAGAAGAGTTTGAGAGCAAGGTAATCATATAACTGTAATGCTGTTATAACTCCTATTAAGATACAACTGTACTTCTGATGCTGCTTGGGTCCCCATCTTTAGCTGATTGCAATGGGGACATGTAAACGGCCAATCCAACAGCATTGTGCTGCTGATCGCTGAAACTTGGGCACTCCATCAATATAGTAACTCCAGCTTTTGCCCTCACCTACACAGACTCTGTAATACTAGCAGAAGTAAAAGCTGATTTTACCCAAATTTAATATAAACCAGGAACAATTTGCATTTAGTGGAAAGCATCATTTTTAGAATCATTTACATAATTCTAGTGGATGGCTGCTGTACTTATTATGAAAATCTCATCAAGCACTATTTGAGGTAGGTTCATGAAAGCACATAACTTCAGTCAGTATCTATTACCATTGAGCCGGCTCTTCTACAGCGTGCTACCACTGTGAAACAGCAAAACATAGATTTTATTTTTCTGATGAGTAAGAGGTGGCATAGCCATAAAAAGAGCGTTTTGCAAGTGACTGCATGGCAATTCAGAGTTATCGATTTCCTGTATGTGCTAAGACCTACTGAGAAGTCTCAGCTGTACATTTCTCAATCTGCAGAAAATACTCTCTATAAGCCCTATGAATGAATTTGCCAGGGTTTAGGAGAAAACTATTGGTTAGCTAGAGGAAATAGTTAAGTATTCAGATTACACTCCACAAACTTCCCATTCAAGTTTAAAAGGTAATAAAACTTTCATGAATCATCTGGTTTCTCCCTGAACCTTTAGCTGCTTTGGTTAGTTGATTATCACAAAAGCCTAGGAAGACATAGACATCAGAAGCTGTACAAAATAATGCATAATAGAATTTGTTAGAGACACCATTCACAGAAATGTTGATCTATTAGTTCCTTTACCAAAATGTCATGCACTATTAAAAAGACATTGGAGTTTTATTTCATTCTGTGTAGAAGGAGGGACTATTTCAGCAGTGCTACTTTTCTGGCAGGCATACATGTCATGTCCTGTGAACACTGGTGTATGCTATAAAGCAGGAGATAAGAGACTGGAGTGTCCTGAACTGAGACATTGCCAGGCAAACAAGTCTTGATGCATCCAGAGCAAAAGCAGAGCTCCTTTCAGCTCCTGTAGACACTGCAGAGCAAAAGATCCTGTAGCCCTGGGCTGCCTTTGACATTTGGAGTAAAATACAAGCACCCCAAGCAGTAATTTTGAATGTGCCAACTCAAACCTGTTGTATCTGTGTATGCACTTCAATGTTCACAGGGTGATATTGGCTGGCTGTAAGCTTCTCAGTAAGTCTGTGTAAGCTCAGTCTCCAGCCAGTTTTGCTCAATTCCTTTCTGTGATATAACTGTACTTTTACCTAGCCATAATTCTAGAGAAGCACATCTCTGTTCCTTCCTCAGTCTTTCTGCTAAGTGGGAAGTAAAAAACAATATTAAATTATAAGTTCCACATCAGCAGGTAGAATATACCCAGTAAGACAAAATAAAGACCCAATACATTAGACTTGTTTGGCTTCCTGCAGATGTTCCCACAACACACATTATTTAAGCTAAATTGTGTCAGGAAAACAGTAACTTTAAAAAAATCCAGCCATAAAAATTGCTGTAATACCTGATGACTTTTACTTTTGCAATTTTTTAACTTGGCAGAATGACATTTCTGTAGCATTTTGAATTCCAGAGAACAGCAACACTGAAATGTTTAAGGGAAACATACATATTTTTCAAAAGCAAATCAGACCTGGTCTATCAAACAAGATAAGTCGTTATCTGATCTGGGGACTCCTTTATATCCTCACTGTGAGGTGATGATATGACTATAACTGATGAAAGGATTAATTTCGCATTTATTCTATTATAATTTAGAACAGAGCACGGTGTTCCTCATGTGGAACTGGGAGGAAATAACTTCTCACCATCCTAGTTCAGTTATACAAAAAAAGACATTTGTTTGAATCACTGTATGAGCCCACGTCTTTCTTCGCAATCTACGTCTCTTGCACTGTTAAAACTGCTTTTTTGGCTTTTTTAATCCCTACACCCAATACTGCTGCTACTAATAGCATTTATGTTTTCTGAGCTGTGTGGAAAAAATGGATGGATAAAAGCCTGTCATTGAACTGTCCAACATAATCCCTTGGCTTCAGATGTCTCCTAGAAAGTCATTAAGGTGGTGGAAAGGTCAACATAATCCAGACACCCTCAGTCAAGTGCAGAAGGCCTAATATGAAATATTTACCTTTAGAATATTTCTTCCCTTAAGAGCTGTCAATAATTTTAGCAATGACAATTCCAATATATCAGTCATTTAGACTTTCTTTGCTGTAGCCATTGTAAAAGCATGAATTTCTGCTGATCACTAGTGTGAAGAGCATTTGTCTTTTCTCAAGAACTTCTCATTCTTTCCTAAAAGGTGTTCTCCAAATCCCTGCTAAAAAGGGAAGGAATGAGAAAAAGCCTGAAAGCATCACTGAAGGATTTAATACATAACAGCATAGAAGAATTACCGCATTGCTTTTCTCTGATCCTGTAACACATATCTTTTACTTGATAGAGTGGAATTTATCCCTTCAGACTCAGTCCGACAGTCCTGGTAGCTAGCATTTTTCAGATCTTATCTCTTTTTCTCTGTGTAGGTAGAGCCCCATCAAACACAGCCTTCATCCTGAATGCTGCTAGGTGCTCTACAAAAAGAGTTGTTTGTAAATAAGCATAATTTCTGCATAGGCAAATGCAGAAGTAATTTGCTGATAAATTCCTTGATGACCTTTTCGGTATCGTTTTGGTTTAAAATTATCCAAACAAAGCCAGTTTTATCAGGCCAGTGGTTTGAAAACTTATTTTTCTTTGTCTCTAGATTGGGGAACCAAAACTTGTGTTCTGTCTGGACTGCTCTGCAGAAACAATGAGCAGTCGCCTTCTGATGAGAAATCAGAGCAGTCAGCACACTGATAATGCTGAAACCATCAAGGAAGGAATTGAAAGTTATTACCAAGCATCAAAATCTATGATTGCGTACTATGAAAGGAAGACACAGTTATGCAAGGTAAATGGCTTGACTTTTTAAATTAAATTATTGCTTTTTACTTCCATCATGTAAGCAATCGTTGGAAAATACTGTCAGAACACCATTGATGAACTGTATTACTTTCTGCACTTTCTAGCTTGTTCTCATCTTATGCTCCCCTGGTTTGTTTAAAACTTCTACAAACTTCTGGGTTCCACGGTAGAACTTGAAAGAAGAAAACCACAGATTTATCCTGAATCCGAGAACATATCCTGAATCACTACCTCACCTGCATAGAATCTCTTATTAAACATAAATGATGGAAAGCTTTTCTTTAAGTACCAGATTTATTTCTTTATAGGGGCTTTCAGAATTAAGATGAAAGTTTATGTTAATCCAAAGCCCTTTAGTTAAATTTACAAAACTGACAGTGTATATCCTGAAATAAAACAGACCTGCACACAAGAAAGATCTTTCTGCTGATATTTTAAATGATACAGTTATATTAATTTCAGTGAATTACTTCAGTTTACACCTGCTCAGGATGTGATATTTAGAGCTTTCTTTTTATCCTCTAATCAAAACTTTAGAGAGAAGCAAGAAATATTCCATCAGTGCAATTACCTGATGTATATGCTGGCACATCTGTGAACTCATTTCCATGGGAAGTTTATGGGCTTTACATAATTTTTTCTGCTCTCTCCTGGCAAACTGTCCCTTATGTTCAGCTACAGAAGAATCTAGTCCTACTGATCCTTCTTGTCCTAAAAGGGAAAGAATCCAATAATAGTTTCTGGAAATGTTATGGGAGCTTTTTTCTAGATGTGGTAGCAAACATGCAAATCACAGATCCCAAACCTTTCTCCTCTACGAAGTTCCCAAAAGAGAAACATTCATCTAATTTATGCACCCATATCCTGAGCTGAGAACAGAGTGAATGATGTAGTCCTGAGGAAAATGATACTCAGAGAGTCCTGATTTGTGTTCTTTGCTAACCCCACAATATGTGCACCGAAGGCAAGCTCTAGAGTGGCAGAAAAAAAAAATCCTCAATTGTTTTTCTCTTTTTAAGCTGAAGAACCATTATCCGGTTTTATTTTCTTTGATGAGCTTCCTTGCCAACATTGCAAGGATGTGTCTAATTAAGAATTCAGTACAATACCCAATACGCCAACACAGTGCGGTGCAAAGGAAAACAGAGCTCTCTGTACCTCTTACTTCAGTGAGCTGTGCCTACCACAGCATTTCC
>JAVHNF010068827.1:21645-51426 GCA_034783455.1 Micropsitta finschii | reverse complement strand
AGATAAAGCCAAATCAATCTCTTGTGTTAGTCCATTGATTCCACTAGATTCACACCTGCACTGGATTTTGCCTGCTTTGACCACAGACCCATCAAGTACATAACCTTTCAGTGGTCTATGTCTCTGCAGCAATTTTCATTCTTGTCCCTAATACTCTTCCCTGTAAACCCCATGGAGAGGAATGACTGTAGGCTGTCAGCTGCAGCCCTTTCTAGACCTTGGTTGATGCTGAAGTTTATTGCTATTTCTTTTCTAATGCAATAACTTTCCTAATCTGGAAGACTGGCTTAACTGAACTGTTGTGTGGGGAATAGCATGATAACAACCATGGTAACAAAGAGGAGAAAAAGCATCAAGGAAGTAAAAGGGATATATGTGGCTCTGAGGACGGAGACTGTGTTGGTCACTTACTGCACTCTGCTAGTCTCTGACCAAAGCAGTAGCCTCCTGGGAGTTGGCCAGTGGTGCTGGTGGAATCCAAGAGTGATGACATTCATGGTGCAGCCAAACTGTAGGATTTGGCACAGTACTGATGTGTCATGGGAGCCATCCCTAGCTCTTCTTGGCCTCCTGACCTGCTATCAAACAAAGGAAAACTTGTACTTACAATACCAACCGTTACAAGTAGAAAGGAGAAGAAAAATCAGTAGTTGGCAGAATCATTTGTTTAGCTTGGAAGAAATGAGCTGTTTAGTATTTCAGAAATGGGAAAATTCTCAACAAAGAAAACAAAATGAAAGAGGACACTGCATCAGGCAACTGTTCTTCTGCTGCAGGATAGTGCACTGGTGATTTCCCTTTCCCCCACACCTTGACGAATTGAAACCCAGCCCCTCCACCACATACACTAAGCTGCTTGAAGCGCCTCACTAACTAGGTGTGGGATGGATCTATCTCTGCATCAGAAATGGTGAAAGTTTCTCTCCATAAGACTGGACAGGTATTTTTGAAATGTGAATTTTGTTTCCCCTCTAAGCCTGAGGTAAGTCTCAGGGAAGTGCATTGTTCTTGAGAATTCAGGTTCTTTAATTAAACAAAGACAGACCTTTGTCAGTTTGATCGGACAGCCGAGCTACGGCAGTTACACTAATCACAGAGTCCAAAAAACCCCTTTCCTTCAGTGCTCACATCAAGCTGGTCCCTTCCACACAGCTTCATCCACCCCAGGGGGAGATCAAGTAACATCATGAAGATGAGTTAAAATTCTGTTCACAGACCCACATGTACCAAATCCAAACCCTGAGACGAACTGGTGCTCAGCCAGGAATCCGAGCAGAGACATTGTACTTTTATGGAGTCATTTGGGAGCCACTGTAAACCATAACAAGGGCTAAACACAACATAGTAAGTATTTCAGCAAAACAGCTCATTGTAGGGAAGATGCTCTCTGCTGTTTTACTCTTTCATGTCTGACAGACACTGTTTACTGTATGATAGGGGGAGAGCAGGAGAGAGCATTTTCACATCTCCAGCACCAACTACATGACTATATTCCAGAGCTTGGGGTACTCTGGAGAGGTCAGAAAAGCATGTGGTGTGCAGTGGGAAAAAGGATAATGACCATTAAAAGAAGATTCAAAAAGTTAGACTTTCTCTTTCTTTCAGTGTTTAATAATTCCAGCTACCTTTGAGTGTCCATTGACTAAGAAAAGAGGTTGCTTTAACTAAGAAAAGAGGTTGCTCTTCTGGCAGGCTGAGAGGAAATCAAACTTTTTGCTATTATGGAGATAGTACCATCTTGTTTATTTTTGCTGGCTGGGCTCTGCTTGAACTAGAAATGATGCCTGAGAGTGATCTAGGCATCATGCTTTTCCCAGGCCATTACAATGATTTTGGTAGGTACTCCTTCAGGATACTAAATAATGCAGTTTGGATGATAGCGGTTCCTCACCTGATGGTTTTATAGTCCTTAAAATGTGCTTTTCATTTTACACATGCTATTCAGACTCTTCAGAAGAATGCTGAGTGAGACCTGCCATTTAGGGCTCCATGAGATACATCACATCCTAGGTATATTTGAGTACAGACCCTTCAAGGCTTAGGCGTGAAACATCAGAAAGAAGAGAAAAACACTTGAGGTACTGAGAAAAGAAGCACCAGAAGAATCCCACTCATTCTCCATAGCTAGTGAGCTGGGAACTTAGTCATGGCCCTACAGAGGTGAGAGGGGCATTCAGCACAGGCTCCGCTGGTGAAGCCAGGGCAAGGCCTTCCAGAGCCACTAAATGGACCCACTTCTGAAATGGACAGCTGTGGATGGAGAGTTGTTTTGCTTCTTACTCTCCAGAGGTAGAGTGATCTAGATGAGGGAGCAGATTTCTGATCTGTGACCCATATCGGCTGTTTTGGGGGCACAGTTACCTTTTCTCAGGAATGAAAGCCCCCAGCTGATGAAAGCTGAACTTTTTATCTCCCTCACTGCTGCAGCCTTATCATATGTGGAATTTTAATCCCACATATCACTTCAGAAATATCATCATTAAAGATCTGGGTACACATTTTGAGATAAAATTTGTTCATGATAATATTACTGACTGTGTAATTATGGAAATGAGAAAATAATCCCCTCAGGCTTTGTTGTAATGACTTCTGGGCATCTTGCATCATCATAGGCAGACAACAAGCTTCAGGATGCCATGCATTATTGAAAGGAATGTGGAAAATCTTGTTTTGGTTGTTGTTGATGTCTCTAGTGAGGGAGGACACTACGTATCTTCACTGTGAAATTGGATCAGGTAGAAAAGCATGTGATCATTTTGAAAATAAATAGCTAATCTTTACTTCATCTTCTGTACTCTTCTCTTTTGGTGCATTGGCAAACTGCATTCCTGATGGCCACCCGTGCTGATACTGTGGCCTTGAGAGACCTTGGCTGCCTGGTCTATGCCTCCATTCTGAATCAAAGACAATGTGGGACCATTGCAGACCTGACTGCGCAGTGTAGATAACTTCATCGGACCACGTTAATTCATGGTGTTATAACTATTTTACTGATACAAAAAGAGTTGCTATAGGAATGAGCTTGCTGAATGTACTCTGGTCAGCATCTGGGTGTGTGATGTGTGTGCTGGACTCCCATCATGGAGAAACTGATAGGATGAACATCAGTGCAATAATGTTAGGAGAAATGGAGATGAAAACACACAAATGGACTTCCCTGGGAATACTTTCTGTGATTTTGCCTCATGTTAGAGCTTCTGCTGAAAGTAGCACTTGAAATTACACCCTTTTTTACAAAAGATAATAAGGATGACACTGGGTTATGCTGACCATTCAGCCTCACCTTACTGCTGAGTAAGATCACGGAACAGATCCTCCTGGAAGTTATGTTGAAGACAAGGTGGTGATTAAATGCAGCCAACATGCCTTCACAATGGGCAAGTGAAGGTTATATAACCAAGGTCATGCCTGGTTAATTTAGTGGCTTTCTACAACAGAGTCACTGCATCACATGGGAAAAAGCAACTGATGTCATCTATGTGGACTTCTGTGAAGCCTTTGATAGGCTCCCTCATATCATTCTTATCTCTAACTTAGAGAGGTATGGTTAGAATATTAGATTGATAAGGAACTGGCTGGGTGGCTGCATCCAAGGAGTTTCAGTTTAACAGTACAATGTCAAGATGCAAACGAGTGACAAGAGATGTCCCTAAAGAGTCTTTCAATATATAAAGGGGGCTTATGAGAAAGATGGAGACAAACTTTTTACCAGAGCCTGTAGTGATAGGGCAAGGGTCAATGGGTTTAAACTGAAAGAGAATAGGTTTAGGTTGCATATAAGGAAGTTGTGGCTGCCTCATCCCTGGAAGCATTCAAGGCCAGGCTGGATGGGGCTTTGAGCAACCTGGTCAAATGGAAGGTGTCTCTGCCCATGGCAGGGGATTGAAACTAGATCATCTTTAAGGTCCTTTCCAACTCAAACCATCCTATGCTTCCATGATACTCGCAATTTTCAGGAAGATAATGCACACGCAGAAATCTTCAGGTAAATCCATGTAAAATTCTGCTCTTGTCTTTTTAATGAACCTAGAGACATTAGAGTTTTTGGATAAAATCTCTGCTAACAACCTTCCAACCAGGATTTCACGCAACTACTTAAATAAAGGCACATGTAGGAGTCGAACTTCCCTCTGCAGCTATGCTGAATTTTTATTCCCCGGAAGATTCCAGCCTGTCAGAGTAAGCTCAGGCAAGTCAGGCAGTTGTATTGAGGAAGTAAACTGTGGGAGCACATAATTTTTAAGAAAAAATTATTTTCTTTCCAACCACATCCAAGAATTATGACAAGTTTCTCTTAGAAAGACTCTTCTAGAAGACGCTTTTTGTGGTATTTCATCTAACAAACCCATACTGCAGTTAGCAAAGTTAGCAAAACCTGCCATGGTGCCCCCAATGGTCTTTTGATGCTGTTTCTTGACGGACTAGATAATCTTATGACTTCACAGGACTTGGGATTGCAAAGAGGACTCTTCAGGGTTTTGTAGTTTCCTATAGCTCATCCCTATGCTTCTTCCTTGCTCTTTCAGTTTCAGTTTTGCTACATAAACAGTGACCTAGATCTGATGCTGTTACTGCCTGCTTAGTGGATCGAAAGGCCTGACAAAACCACACTGAGTAAAAGTGAGTTCTTATCTTGGGAAATCATAGCTTGCTGATAGTGTGTGTTGGTACGGGGACACTCAAAACACTCATGATGTGCAAATGTATTAATATGCAGTCTGTTCACTGTGCAAAACCATTGCTGCTCAGAAGAAGGGTCACAGTATTACCAGATGGTTGCATCAGTGCTGTTCCTGGACACTTTCACCCCATGGCAATCAGAAAGATTTTACTGGCAACTCCTGCCTTAGCTGTAGTTGTGGAGATTTGCTTAACTAATATGAAGCTGTGTCGCTTTCAGTTTTTTTATCATTACTGTCATCATGAAGATGGGTGCCTCCCAGCAGTCCCCTTCCTTCCTCACTGCAATTTCCTTAGGCCACATCCTTATCTCTCCATTGTGGCAATAGTGATGGTCGTGGTCACAGGTTGATGGTGCTGTCTGGACACGCTATACCACATTGCAGTGTTCCCAGTGGCCACCTGTAAAGTGGATGGATGGCCAGCCCTCCTGGAGTTTCAAGCCCTTGTGGCCTCACTAAAGACTTGCTGTGAAAACTTTGGCTTGTGTTTAAAAAAAAAAGACAAGTTCACATGCACACACTCACTGGCACGCATCCTTTTATCTGAAGGAACTTCTGCCTCTTTATCCTTTCCTCTCACCTACTCATCCCTTCTGACACTCTTCATAGCTGAGACCACTTGTGTTTTATTTAACTGAATTTTCCGGAGAAGGGTGTTTAGTGTGTTTTCCAGGCACTTCAGAGTAGTAGGTGTTACTGTATGCATCGTGCCTTAACACTTCTCTTGAGAGGCATCAGTAAGTAAAATACTGTTGCATTCTTCAGTCCACCAAACAGTGAGTGTGCATACCCCTCACACAAGTATCTGCAGTGTACCAGAAGGACGTTTCACCTAGTATTGGCCACAGAAGTCATTGAGCCCTTCTGCTGAAAGCAGTACTCCTCATCTTCTAAACCTCTGTGGCAAAGGGAAATCCAGGGAGATCTTTTACCTGAGGCTATTGAAGTGGTACCTTCCTTTGCTGTCCAGTTTCCCATTTAGCTGTGAGTAGCTGGAGGCAGTGAGGTTATATGAAGGACCATTGCAGAAGCTCAGGACCCTGACTGAAAGCGAGGAGCAGCTCAGTGCTCTGTCAGGAATTATTTACCATTTTCCCATGTTACATGCTGTATTTGGTCATGTTCAGTAACTCTGTAGTAATCAGACAAGATGGAACGGTGGCTTGTCAGCTGGTTTAATTGAAACCACACTGCTGTTTCTTTTTTTTTTTTATTGCCTCTCACACATCATTACTATTCTGTTTAAGACGCGCCTGCAATCTAAAGATTGGAATCAGTCTCATTGTGCTCTTTCCAAGCTCGAATTCCCAGACATACAAACCTGGGAAAGACTTTTAAAGGGACAGGTAACAGTTAGAAACTAACTTGATTGCATTGAAATGGACCACTTATTGGTCCAAAGAAATGCTTATTAAGGGACCAGTCTTTCAGGTTGCTTTTAAATGCAGTACAGGCTTTGCTTCCATGGATATGAGTGGGAATAGAATATATTTAGGATTTCCCAGGCAGCAGGTCTTTGCTCTGCAGACTTATTTTCATTCAAATGGTTTGGTATGCAAATATATTAAAAAGACTTGAGTAAATAACACTACACCCTTTTTAGCTTGGTTTATTATTATTTACATATTTAGCAACAGTGCTGTATCGTCTCTTTTCTGGAGTGGCAGGTAAGACCCATTTCATGTATACGGTGACAGTTTATCAGCCAGCATCTGCACTCGACTCACAACCAGATTATGAGGAAAAAAAAAGTATCTAGCATTTAAGATTAAATACAGCAGTTTATTTAAACAGCGATTAACTTTCATCAACAGTGTGTGCATGTCTGTTTTCTTTAAGAAACCCTGCCATGCTCCATCCCAGCTGCAGCCCTCCTGCAGCACCCTGTTACTCAGTGACTTGAACTGAGCTTTACAGATATTTCACAGCCAATTTCCGTACAGGTTTCTTTTGTTAAAATTAAGGCAACTGGAGTCAACAACTGCTGCTGAATGAAGGTAAAAGCTTGAGAACATTTTGTATAACAGTCATCAGCGTAGCTGATAGCTATTACAGTGTTCTTGTGCAGTAAGCCTACGCAGATACTATCTCCCTTGCCTGTCTGTTCCAACATGCATCTCATCTCATTTGCAACCCTTTGCTTTAATTAGCTGAAGTCTTTGCTTCAGTCTTTCATATGTCAACCAGCCTGTGTACACTTCCATATTTTTAATCAGTAGCCTGTTGTCTTTACTTTGTCATTTGCACTCTCATATAAATCTCCCCTCACTGCTTGGTAGAAGTCAAAACATGCTGCTTAATTTTCCTGTTCACTGATTTCCATTTGTTTCATCTTCAGATGCTGGCTCTTTTCCCCCTTTTGGGCATGCTGTGAGCATTAAACTTAGTGATTAAATGCCAAAAACACAGTTCTTTTCCCCTTCTGCGCCCAGGAATGGGTCATCCTAACACTCACTCAGATGCTTACCTCAACAGTGTGCCCTGTGCGTGTGCAGTCAGCCTACGTGGGGCTGGCTGTGTGTGCAGGCTGACAGGGGTTAGTTAAAGATGGCTAATAAAACAGGTGCAAAACTTATGTGGTCTCCTAGGGTCATGACTGGCTTCTTGCTGCTGCTTCTCATTGTTTTATTTAATCTACTACAGCAGAATATTTCATTTCACCCACGACACAGCCAAATCCTGAAACACAAAGACTTGAAAATAATCGTACATCGAAGAGCAATAAGGTGACATGTGGTTGTCCTCTGGCTCTCAGATATTCCGGTTAGCTGTGGGGGAAGCCGAGGTTGTCTGCTGTAGCTGTCTGACAGGTGGGGTGGCTTGCCCTGACATCTGTGCCTGTGGCTGATCCCCCAGCTGGGCCTGGAGCGTGTTCAGGATGTCATCCAGCTTCTGGTCCATCTGCAAGACCTGTTAAGGAATCAGAAAGCAGACGAGCTGTCAAATGGCTGCACATGCTTCTGGTTGAAAGGCATTCACTGCCCAGAAGCTCTGGATGGATAAAGCTTGGCAGGGAGCAAGGACATCTGAGAAGCAGCAGCTCCTCCGAGTGTTTTCTAGCCTGTTGCTCTAGAAAGACGGAAAGACACTATGCCATCACAGGGAAGGGTACAAAGCCATGTGAAGTGGCATCAGGACAGGACATTGGTGGCCTGAGGACTTGACCACTTGAGCCTGCTGTTTTGTCTCTCAGCCTTTTCCCAGGGTTGCCAGCTTCTCCTGGTGATGCATCCTGCAAATATCTGCCCTGAAGCTCTCTTTCAGTCTTCGGTTTATTGTGAGTGTTTTTTCCCACTACCTCTCCCAGTGCTCCACCACCCTTAGTTACAGGACATCATGCTTTCCACTGCTCCTCTCCCTTCACACTGTAAACAGTACCTCAGTGATACATGTTACAGTCAGAGATTCTACCAGATATGGTGTTTATTCCCATGCATTGTTAGGAGGATAGCCTACTAAAAACCACATAATAATACCAATGACTACATTAAAAAACAAGAACAACTGTTCTATAGGAAGCTCGACATGCTAATCCCTCCTCTCAGTTCTTTGCTTTCCAGATGAAATTTCTCAGGCACAGTCTCCAGGCAGAATTCTTTTCTAGTTATTATTTATTTAGCAGGGAAAGGCAAATCTGTATTTTTAAAAGGAATGCTGCCCTCATACTTCCCTTTTTGAAATTCTGGCCTTTTCTAAGAGTTCCAAGCAGGCATTATCCCATTGCACTGTAGGCTTGCCTCTTCTGCAGATGACATCCCGCTCAGCTTAGCAACAGCCAGTGGGACAGGCTGGGGACTGTTGATTGCTCTAGTTTGCTGTAAAGGCAAAACTGTGGCCAGCATCTTGTAATCAACTGGGATCGCTTCTAATGATGCTTGAATACAATGCAGCTTTGTGTAATAGATGAGCCAAAGAAAAATGAGTATTTTGAAGAACATTGGATGGTTCACTTTACAGTTATCTGCTGTGAAACTCTGAGCCTCTGAAAACTGTGATCTGTCCCAGTGGGTCTAATAAACTTCGATAACAAACCTTTTAGAGTGGTATCAGATCTAAACTGAGCTTTCATTAAAAAGGGAGACAGAGAGGAAGAGAGAGAGAAGGATTCCAGCCTTTTTCTGTGCAAAGATAACTGGAAATAGCCATTGGCAGCAGGGACCGAAAGCTTAGCAGGCTGAGATTGCTTTAAAAACCAAGGCAAAGAAAATCACCTTATCCTCTTTCCCCTTTTCTCACTCGAAGTGTCGGCTTCCCTGGGGCCCCCTCAAACCTCAAGGTACCAGGAGCTTATTCAAGTTATATCATTTTGGCAACCACTATTTTCTCCTGTATGCAACCTTCTGGGGGAAGGAGGAGTGGAGTATCTGTCTTACCTCATGGAGGGAGAGATGTGCTTGTCTCTCTTTCATTTCTATTTTCATGACTACTATCTTCTAGTAGAAAAGCCCCTTTCCCTGCCAGCCTGACCCCATGCTGCCAGTGGCAATTCTGCCTTTTCCCATATCTAGTGAGCTGCTGGGAGACAGTAGTTGATGCTGCTCTGGCATGTCTTTCTCTCTGGTATGGTCACTGACAGAAGCACTGACCATGCTTTCATCTCAGGCACCACAGCTACATGTTCTGCTCAGCATTAACTTGGCTGGGAGTCTGGAAGTCACTAGTGGTTTAAGGGTTAAGAAACACTGAACTAATTTGAAAACCACAGCCTTTATTTTCTACTCCATTCTTGAAAAGCCTGTTTGGCTATGCTGGTAATGACTCAACAGAATCTTTCTGAAGCAGAAATGTAGTACAGAGCAGAAACTAAAGCAGAACTAATACATTTACAGTAGGGTAAAAAGAGGTGTAGGCAGGGAAATGGGATCAGGAAGATGAAAGATCTTTTGGGGCTTTCTTTTGTGAGCCTTTGTTGATTTTGATCTGCACGCTTGATGTTAGATAAGCTTTGCCTGCATATTCCATATCATTTAAACTTGCTGCATTTCTCTGGATTTTGCCAACTCAGTGAAAGAATGTGATGGAGAATAATTATATGCACTTTTCTTTCCCGGAGAAAAGGAGGGTGGAGAATGTAAATATTCATTTGTAGGGAGGGAAAATGAGAAATTCATACACAAGGGAGTACATTGTACTGTACTTCTGTCACACCTTCCACATGAGGATCTGCAAATATTTCCCGAACCTTAACAAACGAAGCTGCTCAGTTCTTCTGTGCCAACCATATACATGGGAAGGTTTTAATAATCATTTGTCAGATTAGAAGCAGGACCCCGCAGAATTAAGCAATCCATAAGAAGATGTGGTCAGTGGCAGATCTCTTCTAATCCTTAGCTTTGTATTTTATACACAGGCTTAAGCTACCATTTTCTGACTTTAGATGCTTTAAAATGTGCCTTACTTTGAGCATATAACCAGACCGGCAAAACTTTAGTCAGAAAGACAAATTCTTAAGTACCTTGTCAAATTGCAGCCTAGTAAAAAGGGGTCAAATTTGGAGGCTGGTTAACTGTGATTAAGGAGTGACAAAAGGAGAGCTGTGGCTTGACTGAAGCCCATCGGATAACTTGCAGGGCTAGAAGACTTTTCACATGGGGGAAGGGTTTTCAGAGCCCTGGTCTTGGGTTTCTCCGAAACCACCTAGCAGCTATTATTTTCCTTGAGCTGTTGGTTTTGAGTAACACACCCAGGCAAGCATGTGGGCAAAGGGTTAAATTGTGCAGCATGTTTTTCAGCTGAGTAAAGTGAGAAGCCATCCAGGGCTGTCTGCAGAGTTTCCAGAGAGATGTGATATGGCCCTCGGTGGAGACAGGTGAGTTTGGCAGCTGTCCATGGGCAAACGGCAACAAAACGTCTGTTCTCCCTCATCACAAAGGCGCTCCGGAGACGAGCTATAAAATCGTTAAAATGCCTTTATATCCTTTCAACTGCCCTGTAGAAAGGGGACTTGCAAAGGCAGTTTAAAATGTTACGCTGTTGTTATTGGGGCTATGAGGTGAGCTGAAGGAGTGCTGAAATGTGTGTTCATTTTAACATCTCCCTGTGAAAGGGGGCTGGACTCCATGGTGACATGCAGGACTGTTAGACAAAGAACATGTCTTGCAGCCAACTCCAGTGAACTCAGCAAGCCATGAACTGAGTCACCCAACCTGTGGGATGCAGGGTGTCCCTGCTCTTCACCTTGAGCACCAGGTTGGCTTTCAGTACTTATGCACTGGTTGAGGTTGCTTTTGAGCCTCTGTTTCTGAAAGCTGATGTCTCTAAATACTTCTTTTTACCTTGGTGGGCCCCTGCTGCAGAAATTCCTTGTGGAGAAGGGGACCCTAGGAATGGCAGCAGCCTGGAGGATGAGAGCTATTTTAGAGATTTGGATTTTGATTATCAGAAATATACTTGCGTTGTGCGTTTAAGAATTCATTACAGTTGGGGAAGAATAATACCATTTTGCTAGTGTCACAGTGTTTCATTTTTGAGGAAGAAACAACTATTTTGGAAACATGATTTAAGGTCATTTTAATCCATTAAAGCCGTTCCCCTTACCCCCCATTTTTAAACTGAAGAGACTCCCTTTAACACTATCTGAGGTGACCTATCTAAGGCAAGCATTTAGATTGGGATATACTTTTTTCCTTGAGGAGAGTGACACTAATACATTGACACATGACTAAAGCGGTATAGATGTGGCGTATAGGGATGCGGTTTAGTGGTGGATTTGATAATGCGGGGTTTAATGGTCGGACTTGATGATCTTAAAGGTCTTTTCTAACCTATGTGATTTTATGATTCTGTGATTCTATGCTGGGGATTTGCCACATGCTGGACAGATTCCTAACTCCCCAACAGCTTTTTCCCTGACACGTTTTGCACATGCATACTATAAACAAAATGCAAATATGGAAAACTCAGTTGGAGTAGACACATGGTCTCCCCCAGATCCTCTCACTTTAAACCAGAAAAATAGGTTTTGCCTATCTTTTTGATATGATTTCTGGAGCCTGGGAAAGCCAGTATCAATTATATGCACAACACAACGAGGTGAACTGTTTCCACAGTAGCAGCAGAAGGGGAAGATGGTCTGCTGGGGCACTGAAGTAAATCTGTAAACCCACAAACATGATCATATGTTGCAAAGTGAGTGGAGCTTTGTATCAAAAGCTAAACCCCGTAAATCATATCAAGTTGCTGTCACCTCCTAAAGGCTCTGCTCTCTGCCTCCCTGTAGCAGTCCTACATGAACTGATCAAAACAGCTGAGCTGTACAGCCTTCATACAGTTGTCTGCAACATGTCTGGGCTGCTGGTATTGGGGATGCAGCACGAAATGGAGGAGGGAGAAAAGACAGCCCAATTTGTGTTACCAATCATGGAGCAAGAGCAATTCTGCTTTTGGTTAAGCTGAATTGACTTTGGCTTCCTCTTTGCATCACTCAGGTGGGGAAAACCATGAAGTTGTACCCCAGGTGTGGTGGCAGGGGTGGAGGACTGGAAGAGACACTGCATTGTTGAGCCCTATCCCCAGCTATTGGAGCTGCTGCATGATGGGTACTTTGGTTCTGGAAGCTAGACAAGACATCCAGGCTTCCTCCCTCAACATGCAGCCCTCATTGCACAGATGACCAAGAGCCACCAAAGCACAGTGGGCCACAGGAGGCAAGTAAGGTCATTACCAGTAGTCCCTTCTGCAAGGTGTTATGTGAGGTTTCCCATCTCACACTGTGAAGTCAACCACATCTGGGGCCAGATCTGACATGATCATGCAAACACAACATCCCAGCTCAGGGTTTCCAAACCACTAGAGTCTTCAGTTCAGCTCACTGAACACCCCTGAACACCCAGAAATAGCCCAACTCTGGGATCAAAGGCTTTCCATTATGTGGACATGTCCCCTGCCAAGACTTTACCATTTCCTCTGATTCCAGCCTTTGCTGCAGCTCCTGTCTCCCAGGGTAGCTAAAATGGAGAAGGATCCACTTGCAGCTCTTAGAAACACTTGATTTGAGAGCTCTAACACCAGCTGCTTGAAAACCTTTTCTGATGGGTAGGATTTATTTTGTATGGAGAGAAAAGTCTGTGAACCTTTGTTTGCCCCGAGCTATTCTACTTTTATATACTTCTTTTGAATATCCCCAACTTGTTATTTGTGATAGGTCACCTAAGGTCTAGTTCATAGGAGAAAATGGTATTAATTTAGTAAAATCAGATGTGATTTAGTTGAACCAGTGCAATCAATTTTATGGATGTTTCTATTTCTGACTTGTGTAACATATTGATTTAGCTTAAGCTCGTTATCCAGAAATTCATGCCATTTTCTCATGTTGACCAGGTCTGTCACACGATTTTTCTTCTCATACCAGATGGTGGACTGATTTGATTAGATCCTGTAAAGCCTATGTTTAGCTTTATATGCACATCTGGTCTTGTAGCTTCTCTCTGCCTACAGTTGCACCCAATTATTCAAACATACTAATTGCCAATTGTGCAGTTTGAAGTCTGAATTGTTGATTTTAGGAATTGCTTTATTTTCTAGCACGTCCCTGTGTGGATTTATTGCTGTCCAGAGACTGCTGATTCTGGGAAGGAAAATCTTTTCTCCACAGCATGCAGAACTGCCTCCCTCTCACCTTGCTTATCCCCTGTTAGAGAAATTTCACCTAGGCGAAATGCTGAAGTCACTAAAACTGGTTCTTTTTTCCTTTTTAGCATGACCAGGCTATGCTAATGTTGATGTAGCCTGTTGGCCACACCACTACAGAGACCACGACTAGATTGGGGAAATTTCTCTTGTGCAAGGTTCAGCTCTAGTGCAGCCTCTGTGTGCCTGGTCCAATAAAGTCCTTATGGATGTGTTAGCTTGAAGCATGTGAAGAGTCTTGCTGAGTTCACCAAATATTTAAGTGCTCTGCTGGGCTGGAGCCAGAATGGTCAACAGTTTGAAAGACTATACCTTTAGGATAAGCTTTTGGAGTCTTCTAAAGTACTCATACACACAAATGCACAGAAATATATCTACACCACCATTTTTCAAGTCTCTAAGGAGTGATAATTGGCATCTACCATAGTATCCTGCATAAAATGACTTTGGCGTTTATATTAACAGAGAACTAGCAGCTTGTATCTCCTTTTAACAAAAACAACAACAAGAGGGCTTTGAAGAAGAGGCTCCCATTAACTGGCTGTTTTGGGGATGAGCTGTAACATATTTGGAATTGGCCTCAATCCTAAAGTGATGCTGCATCCCAAAGAAAGGTTGCCAGGTGGCATGTACACAGGGAAACATCTCATTGTGGTATGTCAATGTCTCATAGCCAACTGCCAGTATTCCCTGCCCCAGCGCTGAACTGTGCAGCATCTTGCTTCATTCTCCTGAGGGTGCAAACAGCATAGAAAGACCAGCTTCAGTCAGTGGGAGATCTTGCCACTAACCTCAAAGGTCAGGTAAACAGGTACATGAGTAGAAGCTACACAAAGCCCACCGCCATGACAGCTTGCTGTTCTGTCAGACCCAGTTCTCCATGAACACCAAAAAATACATAAAACACCAGACTGTCTTGTTTGGCTTATTCCGTGTACCCCTTAGCAGGTATCAGTTGTTTGTTTTCATTCCATGGAACTTATCTAGATAAGTCCACAATTTTCCAGGCCACCCTTCCTTTATCCTAAACATCCCCACCCATTCTTAGGTCAGGTGTTATAACCTTTGGTGGCCTAGAATATAGCAATATTTATTTTAAGTATAGGTTCATTTATTTTGTTTTCCATCTACCTTTCCTGTTTAAATGAAAACACAAAGGTCTATCCCTCTGCACTTTGTTCCTGGGGTATTTCCCGTTGGTACCTTTTTGGTGAGCATTATAGTTTTATATTTCCTATGTTATACTGATGAAGCTCTGCAGTAAGACTCATGCCTGTGGTTGCTGCTTCTGGTGTAAGATGCCATTTGCTTAACGGCTAAGCAACCCTCAAGTGTTCAGCCCTGGGTTTCTAAAGCAGGCCTGGTCAGCACACAGGTTATGTTATCAGTGTTACTGCTTCAGGGAAGGTGTGACTTTATTTTATATTTTAAAAAGTGAATTCCTGAGCTAATGAGGTTTAGCTGATGATGTATCTGTGTATATTTTCCCACAGCAGCTTTGAAGTTAGCTGGCCAGGTTCAGACACATTTGTCAAGGAGACAAAGTCCTTACAGATTTCTGACAGCCCGGCACTCATGCAGAAGACAGACATCCAGATTAGTGCCTCATTGAAGGAAGGGCAGAAGAGGAAGGCGAATTGTATTATTAGACCCCAGAGAATCCACACAGGATGCCCTGACCACAGGAAAAGCTTTATTCGGTTCTTGCCCCTTATTAGCCTCAGATAATCAACCACAAAATTTAGAGCCACAGGAAACCAAGCTGCATAATTTCTACTGCTCCCAGAAGTACTTGTTTCTAGTTGAAGAAATTCAAGTCGTGTCACTCTTTGAGTGTTTAATTGCAATCGTAACTGTCCACAGCTGCCGTTATGCAGCAACACACGGCTGTGTTATAACTAATGTGAGAGTTCGTATCATTTTGGCTATTTGCACATGCACTTGTGTGTCTGTTTGCAGCCAGTGCTTTGGAACATCAATTTTTTTCCCCTTGATTTTCCCCCTGTAGGTAAATGAGACTTTGCAGAACCCTTTTTCTCCTGATTTACATACATAAATGGTTATTTTTGTTGTTGCAGGGCTTTTCATTCTTCACTCTCCTTCTCCAGATCCTGCTCAGATCCTCCTTGTAATCTTGCCATCTCTCTTTGCGACATCGCTCTTCAGGCACACCCTGGATGACGCACTGCCATTTCTCAGCTCATTACATTGTGTGGCTACAAGTCCTGCTGCAAAACCAGCATGGAAAGAAACAACACGCAAGAATAACAAAACTGGTCCAGCCTCAGAGGTGGATATGCAGCTACTGTGAGTCACACCTTAATTTCACAATAAAGCAACCATGGAACTCATGCTCCAAGATGCTGATTAATTTAGTTTTTAAATCTCTAAACAATACTGGACAGAGAGAAACAAGACAAAGTAATTGCAGCACTGAACCTTCTGTGCTCACACTGTTTTGCCTTTAGTTTTGGTTTATTGAGCTCTATTAAATCTCTTCCATGAGAACAAAATCTAACCTCACCAGTCTCATGGCTAGATAGGCTTTACCAGTTGTCGTAATGGGGAGGATACTTTGGACTGTGCTGCAGCTGGTTTGTTTCCTCTCAGCTTAGTTGCAAGGGTTACTTACTTGTACTGGAATCCCATAGTCCAGGCCTACTGACCTGACATCTAGCTAAGGCAGCATTTAGTTAGCACAGCCAATGGTCTGTGTATGACAAGGTAACATGTTTATCTTTAACATGTTTAATTTTATTACAAATATTGATATACAACTGCCCTCCATTGACACTCACATACACAAAGCTTTACTTCAAGTTATCAGTCCATCTTTTCTTATAGGTTGGCAACAAAAGTGAAGAGAAAGGTAGAGAGGGAGTGTTATTACTGGGAGGAGCACAGCCATTACGGTGATGGTGATCTAGATAGCAAGACATGTAGGTACTAGAAAAGTTCCAGTCAGCTCTTGCAGGACAAGACCAGGACTTTATAAACCCAAGCTCCGGTCTAATGCCCAGCACAGCCTTCTTGCACTGAGGGCAAGACACTTCTTGGATTAGCCTTATCAATACTTATAAGGTTTATATCAGGTTGCCCAGAGGACCTGTGGCTGCCCCATCCCTTGCAGTGTTCAAGGCCAGATTGGACAGGGCTTTGAGCAACCTGATCAAGTGGAAGGTGTCCCTGCCTGTGGTAGGAGGCTGGAACTAGATGATCTTTAAGGTCCCTTCCAAGCCAAACCATTCTGTGATTCTATAATGTTTGTGAACCACATCGATCAAATAATCTGCCATTTCTTATTTTTCTGACATGAAATCACATGAAATTAGGTAGCTTTAAGTCTTGGTAAAAACCAGAAGACTGACCTATAAAAGATAAGAGTAATCTAAAATGGGGACTGAAATTATGGCTGTAGGAAGGAAGGAAGTTGTACTGGAAAAGGGTAAATCAGTCCCTGCTGGAAGAGGACAGGAGGAGAGAAGATGGTGGTGCTCCTTTGTCTTTCCTACCATTAGTTCTTTGGGAATTGAAATGGACATTGCACATGTCACATGTGTAATGGACATTACATGGCACAATGTTCTTGCTAGGAAAAAAAAATTAACCTGGAAGCAAAAGGATGACTGTCTGGGGATCAGAGGGTGTCAGTGGGAAGGCATTGTCTGGGCTTCTGTTTTCAGCTCTGAGAAAGAATCATTGTACCATTACAGCCAAACCCTGTAGCAAAACTAAGGGCTGGTCTGAGTTCTGATTTTTGCTGATGTCAGGAAATCAAGCCTATAACATGCCTTTCATTGCTCCCAGCAAACCAGTGCCTGGACATTCATTTTGGTGTGCTCTGTTTCAGTGAAAGTGGTGAAGTAAGCTTGATAGGAGCTAAGTCATAAGGGACTTGGAAAATAAAGACTGTACCTTTGTACTATGCACTGTTGAGAAGAGTGGATGAAAACTTCTCCCCTTATTTCTTGGCATGGAACAAGTCTCTAGAGTCACCTTGATGTAATAAGTTCACTGAAACTCTCACACCCTTTGAAGGATGCCGCAAGCCTTGCTTAAAACACACAACGCAATTTGAAGAACCTACAGAAGCACAGTGTGGTGTTATGTATTTAAATCATGAGGATTACAAAACACCATTGTTAGCTCATTAAAACAAAGAAACCCAAACCAAGTAAAATATTATCAGACAGTGCTGATTGAGGGTGTAGCAATTTTTGATTCAAACATGCTTTGCTGAAACCTTTGGTTTTAGCCTGCCTGGTTTATCTGTCATTTGATGTATTTTACAAGCTTGCTTGTGTGTATCAGGCCTGATTAACTGCACTGACTGCCACACTCATTTTCAATGTATTCTGGAAGAAGTCATGGTGAATGGGTGTACTCTGGACTGTCTGATCCAGTTTTGCAGCCACAGTGACCCAATGTCGAGGGTATCTGTCTGACAGACATATCAAGCCACAGTATTCGGTCACAGGTGAACATGTAAGCAAGCAAGCAAGTCGCAGGTGAGCATGTAAGCTCTCTTACATGGGTAGTATTTGCTGTGCTGCACAGCTCTCCTGGGCTTTCTATTGAGTCCAGCCAAAGCTGAACCATGGGCCTTTATAGCACAGGGAGAGCAGGAGGGTGCAGCCAGGGAGGGTAGGGCCATGGCTTTCAGCAGCAGAAGGGCTTAAGAATACTCTTTCATCCCGGTTTCAGGGCTGGGCATGCAGTGAAGTGAGCCAAGCACAGTTGTCAGGCAGGAAAACCAGAGCCTCAATGTCACGGATTCACAGTGATGGTCAGTTTTGTTTTACACTATGCTGGTGCAGAAAGACAAGAACTCAGTCACAGCTGGGATTTTTCATATGAATTTAAACATGACAGTGAAAGCTTTCTGAAATATTAATTAGCTAAAAGATGGATATCTTATTTTCCTTCTCACTGATAAATGGAATTAAACAAGCTTGCTCTGACGGGTAGAGGAGCACTGCAGAACAACAAATAACTCAGGCAATTTTAAATATGGCTTAGTTATAGATTATATTGAGTTAGTAGATCAAAGTCATAGTTCATGGTGAGTAAAAGTAATAAAAGAGTAGATAATGTGTAAAGTTTCAGTAGTCCCAACAGGTACCTATTTTTATTAATGAATTTTCACTTATTGACCTGAAAAAAGATCTTTTACCTGTGTGGCAGAAAACTGTGTAAAGATCTCCATGGCTTCCCAGTTCTACCTCTAGAAGCCCAAATGAGCCAGTAACCCAAAATCTTAATTAAACTACAGCACCAGTTTAAATTATTTTAGTAAATTCTGGGACAGTGAAATCTCACCAGGCCATTCTCATATTCCTACAACTCAATGTTCGTGTTAATACATGTCCCTTTTTATTGCTGTGCTTTCTTCTTTGCAATGATATATGAAAAAGAAGAAACATGCAAGAGAAAAATGATTGTTTCTCCAAGCAAGACCTATAATGTTCTTCTGCTCAGCAGTATTCCCTGCAGTACAAGGCTAAAGAGCTATAGGAGCAATAATAAGTATAACTGACTTTGTTTGCCCTTAATTAACAGTGCAGTGCCTTGCAACAGAAAACTGAAGCAGATTTCTGCTGACTTAGCATATGCCTCATGAGCAAGAAATCTATCTGGCAATTATGGCTTTGCGTCTCCCGCCCTGTCTCTTGTTGTTTGTATAAGACACCGGTACTTCTGCCACAGGCTTCTTCATACAGCTGTCCTGTCAATGCCAGCTTTCATAGGTAATCCATCTAGCTCAGCAGAGCTCACAAAAGACACCTCCCTTTCTTTGCTTTAATTAATGCCTTTTTTGAGTCTCCCCTGGGGATGTAGCCATGCTGATTTTTCAAAACTCCCTGTTATTTTTCAAGCACAAAAGAAATGGAAAATATCCACCACTGAAATTCTGGATTTGAAAAATCTCCTTTACTTAGTCTCCTATTCTCAGTCAGTGTTTTAATGCAAATGGTTATATCTTCAGCTGCAGAACATACTATGCAATTAATTCTCTAGCTTGAGAAGGAGAAAAAGACAAATCCAGTGAAATTAATCCTTCCTGCAATCTCTTATGACGTTCTGCGTCCACTTACTGTAGCTATAGTCAGTTCATGCACTGATTTATGCTGTCACACCCCACCTATTGCTCAGACCCTTCCAGGTGCTGAGCAATCTCAGCTCAAGTCATAAACCATTTCTTGCTGCATAGTTGCTTTTCCTGCACAGTTTACGCAGCTGAGACACTGTGCACCCCATCAAAAAAGCTGGGGTTCTTCACCTTGCTTTCCCTCACCTCTGGTATAACCAGATGAAATGTCCATGGTAAGGCACAAACCTGCTTATTTCTAGGAATCTGAGCTTAGGTTTTAATTATTATTAATAAGGAAGTGGATTTTCTATCTGCAAACAGATTTGAGAAAAAAATAAAATCTTTCATACCACTAGACAATGCCAAACCTGGGTAAAAGCAAATAATTTCTATGCCATGTAATTTAAGCTTTTCCTTTATTATTTCCTACTAATCTGCATAAGGCAAAATCACTGCAAAATGCATGCTATCACAGCTTTTCATTTTGAAAACACTTTCATGTCTCCATTCAAACCTTCACTTGTTTTTATTGTTCCTAAAATGTTCATCAAAATCAATATGATTTTCTGTACTGCAGTAGATCCTGCAAATTTTGCCGGGAAAGATGCATTTTTATGCAAAAGCTCCTGCCAGCTCTAGTTCAATGACTTGTGACTTAGCATATGCCAATACACATGTAGTCCTGCCCAGCCAGACAGCAGAGGAGGCACAGGAACCGGGCTCACTTGCGCAGCCTATGGAGAAGTCTGGGAGACCTTTATGCCTCTGAGATGTTGGATGTTCTGGAAGGGGCATCAGGTGATAGCTGTCACTGTGCTGAGCCCTATAATGGTCAGGTTCACTTGGTACTCCCCTCTCCTGGTGATGGAGGAGATGTCCGCACCTCCTCTCTCCTGGCCAGAGCAGCTGCCTTGCTTTGCATTATCTGCCTGATGCTCTTCATCCCAAGCAGGGGTTGGAACCACTTTCAAGCTACTTTTGTACTGTGCATTTACTGGCAGGCAGCTATTAAAAAAGCTCTCCTATATCCTGGTAGCCCCAGATGGAACCTGTGTACTTCCCCTGGGTGCAGGGCTTCCCCCAGTTTGGGGAGGCTGTTACTTTCCCTCTTTCCTCAATTTCAGTTCTTGTGCATAGTGCTGTTCCACTTACCACCCCTGCATGAGCATCACCATTATTTTGGGGCTGAAGCCCTTCACCTCTGTCCCCAGCCCTTAAAAAAGAGGCAAAGGGGAGCAGAAACCATGTGCAAAAGGGGATAACAGTGAAGGCCTGCAAATCCATGCTGCTAGCCAAACACCCTGCCTTCCCCCAATCCCTGCTCATTGTTTCCCTCCTAATGGCCTCTCCTGGGGACTCCTTGGGAGCAAGGCAAGGGATTACTCAGCTGAAGGAGATTCAGTGCTATACTCCAAGGCAGAGCAAATGCCTTGCTACAGGACTTTGGACATGGTTCTATTTACCTACAGCAGTTGGACACCACCAGCAAATGCGACAATCTGAAATATGGTTTTAAAGCCAGTTATGGCACGCATAACTGGGTTTGCACTTGCAGCCGGGAAAGATTAAATCCTCTTGTTAGCCATAGGGCAGTGTGGTGTGGCAATTAGTATGTTAAGCAGAGCTGAGAGAGACTTTTGTGATGAAACCAACAAGTTGGCTGGCCCCCAAAATCTGCAAAGGTTCGTTCTTGAACCTTTCAGTAAACCTGGACTGAGCCTTGGCAGATTTATAATTTCAAGGAGGAACTGTTAAATGCACCCTGGTTTGTGCACAGTTTTGAGCCCAGACCCAGCCACACTTGGCACTTTGGGAGTTTTGCTTTGGGTTTTTTTGCATACAAATCCAAAACACAATGTAGACTCAGCAGGGAGGAACTGATGCAAACCAAAACTGCTGAGTTTTGCACAGCTCTAATTATAATCTCTTCACAGTCCTGGTTTTATTTATTATTGTTTGTACTGTGGTAGCAGCGCAGGGCTCCAACCAGCTTTGGGGCCGCGCTGTGGTAGGTGTTGTAAAGGCAGAAAAAGGAGGCAGGATCCCCAGCCTGAAGAGTTTATAATCTAAATAAACAAAAAAGATAAAGAATGAGGGAAAGACATAAAACACGTAAGCAAAGTGATTAGGCAGTGTTGGCAAGACAACTGCTCTACTTAGCGTCTCTCTCACCCACATCAAATCATGTCTATTTACCCTGTAAACCCTTTAGGATCAGGGCTGTGTTTTCCAAAATGTGAAGCTAGATGGGATGCAAGAAATGAGTGGAGAAATGAAGGTGCTGGGGGCAACAGCAGGATTCCCAGCCCACAGGGTGTCCCCACCAGACTTTGACAGAGAGGGTAAGAGCAGGAGGCAGGTGATGGAGAGAGTAGCAAACGGGATGGAGGAGATGGACAGCACTCCCTAGCTTGGGTCAGGTCAGGAAACCTATTGCATGCGCCACAACAACCTGGGACAAGTCGCTGGACTGCTTCATGGTGCAGTTTCCACAAGGGTTGAGTATGCCTAAAAGTATTTCCCTATATGGCATAATTCCTCCTCCACACAAACTGCTTTGAGATACTCAGGTGAAAGGTGCTAGAAGAATGCAAAGATTTATTTTTCATAAAGCTCCTTACATATTCTTTTCACTGCCAAGTCAAGGCCAGAAGCCAGGAATTTTAGAGTTGCATACATCTGTCTCACTATATATAGATATTTATATGAATTAGAAACTACATTTATGAAAGAAGCCAAGGTATATTTTTTAGAAATGAAACCTTAAGTAAAATTCCTAAGTCTATATATAGGATCTTAAATGAACAGCTAGATTTACAGTCAGGACACTTCTTTAAAACTGAGTTGAGTAGTCTAGCTATAAGTTCCTACTTGAAAATGTTTAGCTACAAGCAAGCTGGAAATTTTATATCTTAAAAGAAGTTTGTAACGTCTGGATTGCTTTTTTTTTTCCCCCTTTTTGTCTTTTAGGGTTTAGGTGAAGGTTTGAGCCAGTTATTTTATCCCAATTATTCACCATTCTGCAACTATTAATTAAACCAAACAGTTCTCTGAAGCTATTTCTCACAATGGGGAAGATTTATATCTTGAAACTGAAGCCTATTTTCTCACTGCATCTATTTTCTACACTGCGCAAGCATCCAAGTTTGTTATTGCAGCAATCACCAGCGCGAGCTCTCAGAGCTCCTTGCCAGGCTTGTGATATTTATTGTTTGCTAAGCACCAGCTCCTGGAGTGAAGCGATTAGATGAGAACCTCAGCTTGCAGTTAAAAAAAATGATGTAACTTTGCACTGGACCACAAGGGCGGTGAGAGAAACGGGAAAACATGAGCAGAATGCATAGTCAAGGGTCCAGCATCAGAAAGATGGGCAAAAAGGAAAACCCCACATGTATTATTATTTTTCAAGCCCAAGGACTCTTAAGCCAACCTCCCCCTTATAATTTGGAATGGGGGGGGGAGGAGGGGAAAATGACTCACAGCTTCTGACTGCCAAGGCATGGCCATGGCGAGGTTACTCATCGCTGCCCAAAGGTTTCTCTCTGAGGGGCTGCTCACCCCTCTGCTGAGCTGCACATGTTTGTTATCACCAGGTGCCGGGCTCCGGCAACTTTCATTTACTTACTTATTTTCCTTTTTCCTGTTAAAACGACTTCACTGAGGCATTTGTTTAGGAACATGTCCCACACAAGGGGGGCACATGCTTGGCAAATAGAGACAATGGGTCAATTCCCGGCCCTTACAAATTTGACAGGATCCCTTCGGCCTTCAGGAAAAGAAGAAAAACAGAACTATTAAAAGGTCTCAGCTGCCAAAGAGTCAGTAAGTCTGTAATAATGTAAAGCAAATATAAACATTATAAGATGAAATGCATTTTTTAAAAAGCCCTCTTTTCTCAGCAGTTAGATGGGCTTTATATACAATGGGAAGATTCATTCCTGAGGGTAGCTCCAGCATATGAAGCAAACCCCCATGTTTCACAGTCTAAAATATCTGTTTCACATGAAATAGCAACAGAGGCATTACGTTTACCTTGGGAAAAGCTCGTTCAGCCTCCTGATTTATGAAGGCTGTACTTCTCACTGCTCTGCTCCCCTCCTCACTGTGGCCACAAACCCTCTAGGGAGAGGAGGAAAATACATCTGCAGGGAAGGAACCTAGCTATTACCAGTGTAACTAAAGGACATTAATAATGGAAAACCAAAGTGAAGAGCACAACAAAAACACAAGCAGGAGAAAAATGAGAATGTTTGTGTGTGGAAAAATAGCTATACAAGGTCATAGCATAAGACATACGGAGGTCTGGCATGCATTGTTCACCGAGCTATGGATGGGAACTGGGAACGTACATGTGTGTCAGTAGCCAGCTCTGGCTGGACCCTGCAGGCATGGGACAGAGCATGGAGAGCAATTGCTTCTGCTTTTTCACTGTTACAGCCCTGCTGACACCTAGGGTAATCCCATGGTGGCTTCTACTCAGTTTCTTCTCCACATGGTGGGATCTGGGCTGGATGTGCTGTATTTGTTCTGAATTAATCACCTTCTTACAGGGGGTTGTGTGCTTGGAAGGATGGGAAGATGATTCCAAAGCTTTACACATAACCTCACAATAGTAGTCACAGGTGAACAGTGCTGCTCATATTTTGATCCAAAAGGAAAGCTGAAGAAAGAACAAATAACCCTAGGCTTTCCTGCTCCCCTTGAATAGGTCCCTGATGAGGAAAGTGCACTTGCAGGATGCCTGCAATAAATCTGTGAAACAGCGTAATATTCAGATCATTACTGTAGGAAGTTCTGCCTCCCTTTCCACCATGGATGCGATATATAGCATGTGGCGACAAACTTCACACACAAAAGGCAGGATGGATCCCAGGAAAGGCAGTAGGGAGGAAAACCTTTTCAGCCAGCTGAATGTACTATCTATAGCCATGTTGCAATTTATATGGTTTACATTTATTAATTTACATAGGTACAGGTCACACCTCCCTTTAGGGTGCAGTTAAACCTGACTTCTAGTTCAAGGTATGGCTTCAGGAATCAGGACAGTTAGACCAGCAACAGATGGAGACAGTTACAGTTTAGAGGAGAGATAAATCTTCTCTTGCATGACTGAATAAATGACAGAATATTCTGAAATCCCACTGTTTACCAGAGAACCTTGCATTATGAATTTTTGTGGATCTCTGCTGGGGTCAGGGTTAGGCATGCAATAATGAACCAGTATTGTCCTTTCTGTTTCACACATACTTTGAGAACTGGTGGAAGACAAATGTTGGACACCCTAGTGCTGTCAGCTGCTCCAGTACACTTCAGGATCATCATTCTTTCTATTCCTGATGTTAATTCAGCAACACGCCCTGCCAATAAGCCATTGCAATAGCTGCCTCACAGGTCATCATGACTACACAAGAAGAGGCAGCTTGCCAACAGCAGAAAACTTAGCCACCAACCATGGCCACTCTAGGATAGCCAAATTCTCATTGGCAAATACAGCCTCTCTTGAACTGACGCCTCAGCCTCCTGGGGTGTCCTGGGGCTGAAGGGTTAAGGCATACACCCCATACTTCTGGAGCCACAGCTGATCAACCCAAGGGTGCAGTCTGATACAGTCCTATTGTTTTGTGCATATTGTTCTGGTCCATAATGAGTCAGCACTGGGGTGTCCACAGATGGTAAAAACTATGCCAAGTGTCTTTGCTCTGCCATTACTCAGACTGCTTGAGCTACTAGGCAAGGCCTACCATTGCCTTCTCAAGGTTACCAGATAGGGTTGAAGTAGCCTCCACTTCACCTCCATCATCACATACCCAGTGCTCATGTGAGGAGAGATGGATGAAGGTAAACAGCTTGAGCAGTTGGGTACTCACTGGAAGTAAGGACACCTCACACCAGAGCTTCCTGTTTTATCACTCTTTTGCAGACAGATTAAGGGAAAAGGCAAGTATCCCACAATAACTTAGAAAATACCTCAGTACAATGCTCAAGGCTGTGGGATGTGCCCCCACAGAAAAGCCCATCACCTAATGCAACCCTGTTACTGGCACAACCATGCAATTAAACTTAAGCACCACTTAAGACTTCAGAGGCTTAAACTCAAGAATTCCATGCCCAGACAAATTCTGCTGTAGACAAAGTGACTTAGGCAGACTTCGACGTTAAAATGGAAATGCTCTGACTGTACTGACTACTTACACCATTTTATTTTGTCCTTCGCTTTTGAAGAGAACTGTTGTGTGAGCAAACAGAGATTCAGTTTTCTTGTTGAAACCCCTGATGCCAGTGATCCTCCACTTTCAGGCAAAGCAAAGCTATGTGTAAGTCATAAGGTCAATTTGTTTACCTTGCCTGTGGCAAGAATTGGGTTCATCAGGTTAATTTCAGTAGCTGCAAAAAGGTCTTGAATTTTTTTTCTGGTGTCCTATGGCTTTTGCCTTTTTTTTTCAAAGCAGGGGGTAACCATGGACTGTTCAAAACATAATGAAGTAAACAACATTTTTCTGCATCAAGCTCATCCTGCAAATTAATTCATTTGCATTTCTAGCCCTTTCAAGTGAAGTGAAGTCATACAGATGTGGACAGTCACTTAAGGATTTTAAGGGTTCACATTACCCATGTTTATGATTCACACCATCCAGAACTGATTCCGGGACTACTCTTTCTCAGAAAGGGGAAAAATTATGGTGGACCTACTGGTGTGTTGGAAAAAAATGGTAATTTTTAATTAAAAAAAATACATTTTACAGCTGCTATTATTTATTTAAGTTCAAAGCCTCTGGGCATATCTACACTGATCTGTTGTGAATTGTCTCTTTGTTGCTGGTTCTAGCAAAATTGATTTCATATTGCTGATTCATCTAATGGGTTTGGACTACTCCTGTTATCCTTTCAAATAACGGGCCATTGAGCCTGTAAACAAGTTTGCTGTCTGCTACTATCAGCTGATTTACTTCAAATTTCTAAAGTTGAGTAGTTCTAGTTTTGAGGCTTTGTGCATATAGGAAAAAGTGGTAACTTAATGAAAATCGGAGCAGCAAAATACCCTTTCTGTCAACAACCAGCATATCTTAAATGTCGCTAATGAGAACTAATCTTGTACTCAGGAATGAGTTAATCCTGAGATAGCTCTCAATAATTTGCCATTAACCATAGCTATTGATTCTGCTGCCTGGCCTTAGGTGAAATTACTACATAAAAAACCACAGTGGCAATAGCAACAAAGTACAGTGTTTTCTGGCAGACTCTGCAAGCCTTTTCAATGCAGGAAGCAATAGATTATAAACAAGTTTTATTTTAATCCCTGCAGGACATATTGTGAGAGTCCAAGAACAAGACCTGTTTTTCTCAAAGCCCTCCAGAGAAAAAAATTCTTGATATCCCAATACAATATCAAAGAGATCAGTCAGTAAAGAAAAACTATCTGCTCCTGGCAAGACATCAAAACATTTCCCACAAATTTAGAGTTGTCCAATTGATCATCAAAGAAAAGAGTTTTGGTTGGGTTCGGGACTTCTGAGTGCCAAGAGGTGTTATTGATTCTGAGACGCCTGGTATTTTCAAGTATGCCAGCCAAAGGACTGCTGAGGGAACATAAATGGTCCTTACTATGTGAACTGTGTTATCTCTGGGCTACTTTGTGCATAAACTGGTCTTTCTGTGAGCAAAATGCTTTGTGGGAAGCCTAATGCAGGCAGCTATTATGCACACAGAAGCTTCTATTTGCACATCCCACCATGCACACAAAAAATGAGCATAAATATATTTCCTGTGAAGAAAGCCCCAACTAATACCTAATTCTTAAAAGTACACAAGTCCATTAATTTCTATTGTGCTCATGATGAACACATCACAATGGTTTATTTTTGCATATTTTTAGGTAGGGAAATGTTTTCCTCTGAAGCAAAGAGAAATGCAGCGGCAGGGATAATTTGTGGCTTAGCTGTTAAGGGATCCAAGAGCCAATATTATAATCTCTGATTTGTAGTACCTTGAAGCAGAGGAGCTCAAGACATGGGACATGGTCTTTTTAACCCATATACCAATGCAGAAATAAAAGCCCTGTACATGCACATACAGCCCATACACTGTATGACTGAAGCCTCCACAACGTTGACTGTGTCACTGAATGAATCTACATTCCTAGCTATAATAGTAAGCACACTGACTAGAAATGCATAATTTACCAAAAATGCAGGGCTTTTGCTGATCCAGCTTCTGCTAAGTTGATGAGAAAAATAGTGGTGAAACCATGATTATCCCTGTATCAGTGGAGCTAACCAAAGCTTATGGCACCAGCGTTTCTGGGAGGTGCAGACCTAAGGAAGCCAGCTGTCCCATGGCACTGATGGCTGGATATGTGGCTTCTCTCTCTTTTAGTTCTTTCCTCTCTGTTCTGCCTCCTGCCCTGCTTGCTCTGCTGTCCCCAGACCAAGGACAAAGGGCTGATTGAGCAGCAGTAGCCCAGGGACAGCTGCAGGGGAGTCACCCAGCAGCCAGGGACAAAGGCAAATGCCCCGTGGGTTTGCTCGCAGCCATCGTGCCTGCTGGGCTGGGAGCTGGGGTTTCAAACTGAGTGGGGATTCAAAGGAAAGAAGCCAGAAGCAGGAAGGAGTCTTCTGGCTTTAAACTAAACCTTCATTCGGAAGGCCAGCTGCAAATGCTTCAGATCTCGTAGACAGTCATGAGGTCAAGCTGTGGCTGGGAAACCATCAGCCACGGCCAGGGCTGTGCAAGAGGGCTTCTGCCTAAGGGTACTCCTGTCTGTGAGAAACATGGTGTCTCTGGGAGAACAAGCACAGGTGTTCTGGCAAATCTTTCTGGATGCTAGCTTAGGCTTTGAGACAATGCTGTAAGACCATTTCCCTCTTCACTCACAGCTTTACCAACCAAGCTGAGATGACAAATGGTCCATATTTGCCCTTCACACTGGCTAGCAGTGTGTCTCCTTCTCTGAGATGACCAAAGTGGTCTGTTGAATGCTGATAATCCCCCAGCCAGAAAGGCTGAAGGTACTTATTACTGTGTCTCTCTGTCCCCTCTCCACTTCCCTCTGACCCTCCCACAAGTCATTTGGGGGAGCACCTCAGTTTCCAGCAGCACAAAACAAATGCTGTCTTGGCAATATGCAGCTGTTAATGAAACACCATATGGGGACTGGTGCTCGCACGTGACTCTGCAGAGTTGCTGGAGTAACTGTAACACGTGGGTTAACGCTGCAGCAAACTCATTGCTGCTGCAGGGTGCCCATTGCTTCCCTGTTTGTTCCCCACTGACCTTAGTCCTAGTTCTCATCCCTTCTGAGCTGGAAGTGCTGATGCTAGATGACTGGTTGGGCTTCTGCACTGCTGTAGCTGGGTGTGAGCAAGCCGCAGCACAGCTGCCCAGGGGAAGCCTATAACAAGGCTGCTCCCAGCACAGCTGACCAGCCACCAAGAAGGATCTGACCCCCCCAGCTGCTTTGTGCACGCTGGGCTTCAGAGCCACCCCACCGCACAACCCACCCTAAATAATGGCAGTCCCAATGTTCAAATCCCATCACTTAAAGGTCATGCTCCTATAGAAACAATGCCCTTAATGAGGATGCAGCCCCCCTCCCTTCAGAAGAGAGGGGATTTCAGTAGGCAATGCTCACTTGAAGCCTTGCCAAAAATTTGAAGAGTTATTATTTTTGCAAAGCTCCTCTGCCTTAGCTGCAACGTCGTCCTCTTAAATGCAAATGTTTCTGTCATCTGCCACAAAGAGTGCTGCCATTTTGCTGCAGTGGTAGGAAGCTCAAGCTGTTGAGATAGGAGCCAAAGTCTGGCAGGAGATCTGTGTGAGTAGGGAGTGAAAAAAAGTCCCAAGGTGGAAACGTGCCAGCAGGAAAATTACACTGTGCTGAGAAAGCAGCGGTGCGAAATTTATGAAAGCAAGGGGGCAAAGCCCTTTTCAAACGTCTGCCCTTATGAGAGGAAGGTAAAGGCGGACGATTTGCTGGGAAGTGAGCTCGTTTGGTGTGAAAGCCAGTTCACAGTGTCGCTGCTGTTAGGCATGGCAGGGAGCTTTGTAAATGGCACGAAGCAAATTCCAGCTTCCAGAGCAGAGCATGTAGCTCTGCAGATTGCCGTGAATGCTGACCCTCCAAACTGATTTTAACTCTATTTCATCCCAGTGAGCCAACCTGCATTCCTCGTGACCAAATTCTTAGGAAATCAACGCCATGGAGAAATTCAGCCAGTGACTTTCACAAAACAGTTTCCTATGCAAATAACATCTTTGAAAGGCACTTAATGAGATTTTATTTTGCTGCACAATTTTTTTTCATGGACTCTCAGTAATTTGAAATGGTGAATTACTCAGCTCTGGATCTGCAATACCAAAATAGTAGAAGGGCTGAAAAATTTT
>JAVHNF010068827.1:0-19518 GCA_034783455.1 Micropsitta finschii | reverse complement strand
TGGGCTGCCTGGCCACCTCCTAGATTCAGCTAAAACTGGTAGCAGCCACCTGCTGGACCAGGCAGAGCTTAGGGATGGTGGCATGGCAAAGCCTGGTCTACTCAGGGCATTACTGGGGTTCAGTCGTCCTGTCCCCCCCTCCAAAGGTTTTGCAGGACAATGTGCATAAGGCAAGAACAGCAAGCAGAATCAGGGAGGGTTTATAATGATTTACCATTGATGCAAATTCTCTCCCCTCCCTCTCCGCCCCTCTGCCGTTTTAGTACAAATAAAGGGGCCCAGGCTTCCCAGTCAGCCAGCAGGATTGGGACTGCCAAAAGAAAACAAATCCAATGCAGGGAGGCTGCCCACAAAGCGCGGCTTAGTCAGTGTTGCAGAGATGAGAAAAAAAACAGCCTCCCGAATGCCAGTGATGGAATATGGTTTCCTCGATAATTAAATTCAAGCAAGGACTCATCTCTCCTGGTTTCCTACTGGCTATTTCCTCCCGAAGGAAATTGAATGTCTCTGAAAACCTAAAATCAGGTCTCTGCTTGCCAGCTTTTTAAGAAGAAGTGATGGCTTTCCACAGGGTACAGCCAACCCCCTGGAGACAATTAATGAGTCACTCATCTAGTTTACACCTTTCCCCACAGCTTTGCAACTGACCCAGTATTTACTGGTAAATTTAAGGGTGAGTGGAGAAGACAAAGAGGTAGAATGTGAAAGGATAAGATAGATATGTGGCTTGTGAAAAGGGAGGTTAAAAAAGTCAGGGAATCTGGAGAAATCCCTCGGAAATCAAGAAATATCTCCAGCTGTCACCTTTCTTCTCCCACCTTCCTAGTGAGAAGTTATATAGTGTTCAAACAAAGCAAGAGCATGCCACCTTCTAATTATCACACTTACGTGATTTATATGGGCACTTCATAGAGTGGAAGTGCTGGGCAAATATTAACCTTGACTCATCTGAATCTTTGGTTTATAACAAAGAAATCTAGGAGGTGTGGGGAAGCAAACACTGGGAGACTTGGTTCCAGCTATTTACCCCATCAATGAGCCTGATACTATCGATTGACTGCATGCTTATGACACTGCAAAGTCATATGTGCTATGCTGGTTGTGTGTGCTTTTTTGCCCCAGAGCAATCCCCTGGTTATATTTGCACTTCGAGACCACAAGAACAGAAACTGAGTCACTGCAAGCAGCCTCTGTCCATCTTAGCTCTGCAGTATCTGGTCTTTTCTGAATACACCTTTCCTTTCGCAAACTGCATGGCAGGGACCTGGTGTGGGTATTACATCTACCTCAGGGCAGTGTCCCTGTTAAACTTGGCAGTTTGGTTAAAAGCAAACCACAGGCAACAGGCAAGCAGCTGTGCCCTGCCCTGCCTGCCAGTGCTGGCCGGGACTGAGACCTGCGGATGCAGCAGTGGTTGGGAAGACACAATCCCATTCCCTGAAGGCGGAGTGTTTCTCAGACTCAGGCTATCCACCCGCAGAGAGGAGAGAGGGCTGTGGGGACCAGGAGGAGAAGGCAACTCAAGCAGCTCTGTGAGGCACAGTGCATGCACAGCCCAGGGGACCTGCCAAGCCCTCCATCCTGCAGAGCCCAGGGCAGAGCAGGCAGGGTTAATCCTGACCACAGCACACAATTCCCATTTCCCCTCCTCTAGCAAGAAAAATGCATATTTCCTGCACAGGGATGATGACTTTGCAGTGGTCTGAACAACTCTTCCAGTGGCCAGGGGATTTTCTAGGTATCTGGGCTGGGAGGCTTCGAAAGCATGTGTTTTCCACCAAAAAAGCACTCTCAGTGCCTCAGGGGTGTGCACGCAGTTTAAATTGCTCCAGTGAGGAACATGCAGATTCACTGGGTGCCTATACTAACTAGATAGAATATTGGCACTGAGGGTTAAGCTCCTAAAGGGCATCTGTGTGTTTGCAGGCAGTTATCAGGAAATGTACATCACTGCATACAGACACTGAGAAAATACAGGGTGGACTGAGAAAATGCCTTGTCACTGGATGAGTCCAGTGGAGCATTTATCTCTTGGGACATACAATTTATGATACGCTGCCTGCTGAAACTCACAGCTGTTTTATTCCAGTATAAAGAGCAGCAGCATCTGATAGACAAGGAGGAAAGAGGAGGAGAAAGGGGAGAGAAGAAGCAGAAGAGCAAAGAAAGGAGGAAAGGAATGATGGGTACTACTTGCTGCTGAAATCTTAGGAGTGGGATTTTATGCTACTTCACTGGAACTGGAACTTCTCTGCTCCCACCTTCAGGAAGGGGATCGCAAAGCCTGAGCCAGCACATATCAGCTCTGGGTGAGAAGGGGAGTTGCTGTGTCACCAGCTGGACCCATAAAGGTGTAGGCAGCCTGTGTACTTGTCAGCCGAAGGGTGGCAATGGGAACATGTCCCCTGGAGGACCGTGGGACCTTCAGAGCTCAGAGATACGGACCCATCTGATACTAACCGGAAACAAAAGCAAAGGTAACTTACTGCCCTGGGTGAAGAAATACAGCGTTACTTAACAAAAGGCACAGACATCCAAAGGACAGATGCTTGCCAAACTGAGGCTTTTCTTTCTTAGCAATACCTGGCAATTTTTTTTGTCCGGATGCGGTTCCATCCACAAAGGCTGGCCCCCTTCTCTGCTCTCAAGTTTCCCCCCAGGATTCAAATCTTAACACCTCTAAATGCAACTTGGCTTCTTTCCTGGAAGGAGAGGGCCTATGGGAAAGCGGCTGCACAGTGGCAACACCTTGGTTCAGCACGGAGAACAAACCTGCAAAGCTTTTCAAGGCCAAACTCCAGGGTGACTGGCATATGCCATTATATCAGAGGGGGATTGTATGAAGGCTTTGTGACCTATTGCAGGGGAAAAAATAAAAACTCTGTATTAGGAGTCAATTGGGAGTTTACTGTCACTGAAACCACACTAGTCAGCTTGCAACACAAAGTTTAACAGATTTTCATTAAGGTCCCTGAAACCGAGGGTTTGTAGTCTTATTTTCTGCTCACTTTTCAGGAGCATAACAAAAAAGCCCCTTCTGGTTTCAGAGCACTCAAGCTGTAGAGCTTTTAGGCTTTTCTCTGCAATCATAAAGACAAGGAAGGTCCTCCTTATTTCTAAAGAAAGAAGAGATTCTTGCACAACTGCTTCCCCCAGGACCTTGTGCCCTAGCCCCCACCCCCAATCCCAAACCCAGTCCACCAGCTACCTTGAGACTTGCAGTTAAGTCTGTTGGCAATATAATTGTGATGGTTGGCAACTCAGTGTCACTGGAGGAACTTCCCCTCCCATAGCTGGAGGATTTGGGCTCCCTCTCTATTTCACATCTGCACTGATACAGAGGGCATAGTGTTCCTTCTTTGTATAATAATGTCTTATTTGCACAGTAATCTCAGCTGTGGAATGGAAATGTCTTCTCTGGCCCAAGATGTGAGCTGTTAAAAATCTGGCAGATCCCATGCTAGAGGTGGCTGCATTTCAGTGGTGGGAAAAGTGATTTTCATATTGTTCTGGCATAGTTCTTGTAAACTGAACTTCTATAACATTTCTCTTTGAGATCCATGGGAGTTTTTGCCTTGTCTCGGGTTGTGGTGCAGGGCCATCAGTTTGTAAAACACTAGAAAGACTGAGAGGAATGCTATAATGAGGTTTGTTTGTCAGGGATTTTCTTTTCTTGTCCTTATGTTTGGTTTCCCTTGAGATAATCAGAGTTGACTTCTGCATCTCACACTTCAGTCTTTTTTAAAACTATCTGTGCTCAACAGGACACAAGTCACTTATACAGCAGTGCCACTGATGTGCATTTTTGATACATTTGCATGTGCAAATGCTTATTTTGTGATGATTTTCTTGTGTAATGGAAAATGACTTTGCCTTCTAATTTGGTGTGCCATTGAGTGCATCTGAAAATTAGATCCTTTCCAAGGCTGAAGCTAACATTCAGCATGCAAACTTCATAAACCAGCTTCAGCAGCTCTTTTCCCCTACTCCTGCACCTGTTGGCACTTATTTCTGCTTGCCGCAGCCTGGGCCTGTGTAGCTGTCTCTGTGGCTACACAAGAAACTCCAGAGGAAACTGATGCAAGTGAGAGAATTCAGAAAACAGAAATGGTTCTTTTTCAGCAGTTCCCCAGCCTGGTTCATCACACAGTGTGGTGAGCAGCTGTACTGGCAGAGCGCAGAAGGTGAAAGAGTGGGACAAGGTGGCCAAGCCTCCTCCACTGCTGCCTACGAAAACACTGCCTGAACTGCTTTTTGGATGTTCCCATGGCTTGTTTCTGATGATCTGTTTGCAAGGTCTTTTCCAAGGAAAGATCTCACCATCAGGACTTAGCAGAATATCAAAAGCAAGCATTAACACACCAAGATATGTCTGAGGACTGCATCCTCAGGATGATTCCCCTTCTGGACCCTCAACAGAGTCTGGCAGAATAAGGGAGATGAAGCCACTGTGGCAGCCCATTTCCTCTGGCTCTTGCTTGTACAAGTTAGACCACCAATACCATTAAGGGCAGGTTATCCTATAGTGGTGTCACACAGGAATTTCACAGTTGTTCTGTCCATGGGAAACCCATTTAGTTTCATGGAGCTTTTCCACCAAATCTTGTCCCTCTTATACCATTCCAGTGAGAAGCTGATTTTTTGCTGGTGTAATAATACTAAAAAAAAAAAAAAATTAAAAAAAAAAAAATAAACCCAAAGGAAATTAAACCACAAACAACTATATTTAAAAAACAAAGGGTCTGGCTGGTACCCAAGAAAACAAGGAAATTTAAAGATAAAGCAAACTGTCCTTATTTCACCCCGCTGAGCCTGAGGAGGGCTGGAGTTTCCAAGGAAGGCAAGCCACGGCATGCCCTGCTCTGCCAGGGAGCAGCAAGCAAAAGGCCAAGCCTTCCCAGCAGACAAGCTGGACTTTCTCCCCAACTCCTTAATGAGAAAGTCATGTGGCAATGTTGAAACACAGATATTGAAATCTAAAAGCCCTCTTAGCCATGTGTGTGACTGGGATGGATTAGGACTAAATGAAGCCTGGACTCACTGACAGGACGTGGAATAGGGGAAAACTTAAATGGGATGAACTTCCCTTGAACTCACTGATGGGTGCCTAGCTCCCTGGGACTTCTGCCTGACTGAGGAGAGGGAGCCATGACTAGCCAATCTATGCCAGCAAATGCTGGTCATGGTCTGGGAAAGGTGGACTGTGTGTCTGAAAGCCACACAGGATGTCTTAAAATGATGAGGCTCTGGAGTGGCTGAGGCTGAGGCTTTGATACCTTATCAGGTCAGAGGGAGGAAAATGGAAAGCAGCAATGCCAGAGTTGTCCGAGGTTTCCCCTACTGCAGCACCACCATGGCTCACACTAGTGGACAGCCTGGCCTGGCCTCCAAGACTCAAGGGAGGGCTGATGGCAGCACAGCCTATCCGAGCCAACTGAATCACCACTGTGGTGGTCAGAGGGCAGGCAGGGCAGTGGGTGAGAATTAGCAAGGAACAAATCCCAAATAAAGCAACTTGCTTTGCATGGTTATTTGTTAAGCAAATTCTCTGGGTATTTGCTGGTTTCATTATGACAATGCTTGGAAGCATGGTCTGTGCTTGTAGTCCATGTTAATGGCCTCTTTCAACCTTGTAATGTCTTGGAAGAGCTAGCTGGGACTTTTTAATTCTTATCCTTTTGTGATACTGGTTTTACTATTATCACAGGCTTCCGGAGAAGCTAACTATTATCATTTCTATTCATAAGTCACCATTAATTTAACAAAATATATTTTATTTATTCTTGAATAATTTGAATATCAAAGGATTTCTTCTATCCTTCTGAGCCTACGTGGCTCTGGTGAATGCCTACGCTTTCACTCACAATGGTTAAAAGGCATAGGCGGTGGCCTTGAAGTGTAGATGTGCCAAACCTCTGGGAAACAATACACTATATCCCCATCTGTGAGAGATGCATCCCTGAGAATGCATTTTGCAGGTGCATGTCCCACTGCAGAGTAAAATGCATACATCTGATTTAGATGTTCACTTTGCTTGCTGAAATCCCATTAAACAAATGAGCTGTATGCTTTTTTTCTTTTTTTTTTTTTCCTCATTGTCACATAAATTCAGGCCCTACTATTTCCCCTGTACTCTCTTGGACACCATCAATATTTTCTACCATGTAGTGAAAGGCAAGCAACAAAGCCACTGAATAACCAATCCTTTCAAACCTACTATATCTTAAAGACAGAAATGGTTTCCAAGTGATCAGAACATTTTGCTGACTTTTGTTTTTTATACAGTACACCCTTTTCTACTCCAGGAATCACAGATAGATGGAGGTCTAAGAGTTGACTTCGTTTATAACCACATTTCTTCAGGACAATTGGGTGCAAAGGCTACCATCTCCTTGCAGCTCCATTTGCAGAGCCAATGCCATAAAATCCCAAAGATTTTTGGCAACTTGCAGAGGAGCTGGGAACCTAGAGGCCAGCTCTGAGAGAGCATTCATTGCTTTGAAAAACCAAGCTCCTTGCTAGGTTGTCAGCCAAGAACTACTGGGGAACCTAGACTCCCAACTGGGGTGGGAACATGGGGAGCTGAATTGGGCCTCCCATGTCCCAGCTGACAGCCTTAATTTCAGACCTGTTGATTATTCTGGGGTCTGGCTTTCTTTTTTGACATGCAACATTTCAAAAGGTCTCAGTTTCATCTCAACATGAATGAGGGAAATTTGTGGAAGCTTGAAAAACTTGGCAGGATGGAAAAGCTCTTTCTCACCCATCTAAAGTCTTCTCTTTTCCCCTGGATGAGAGTAGTGGTTTTTGAAAGCTTATCTAAGTTTTTTCCCGGTGGAAGTGGAGACTCCAGCAAATTGAAGTCATGAGAATAGTTTGCTTTTCTCATTTATCTTTTGTTGAGCCTTCAGAAGTTGTACATAGACCTCCCTGTGCTGGATACTGTTGAATGAGAGGAACAAATGCTAATATCCAGTATGGGGATTCCTGTGTTCAATTCCTCCAGAGGGACTTTCACTGTGCTCTTCAAATGTATATAAAGTTATTGCCAGTTACTTAAACCTACACCTTTTCTCATTTTGGCATTAATGAATCAATGTGCCTACCACTACTAGGAGAATCTGTAGCACCATTTAAAAGCCTCATTATTTGAGATGCTGATATCCAGACTCCTACTAGTTCTTAGAAACTGCTAACACCTTTTCCATCAATTCCCAATCATTTAATTCACTCAGAGAGTGTAATATTGCCAAAGCCATTTGGCATTTGGGCCTTACAAAACATTTTTAGTGTTCAGCTCGCAGTTCAGGAAGCTGTTAAAGAGTTGGTTTGAACTAGATACACACACAGGTAAGGCTTTCTCTTGAAAGTACTTGAGTCTGGTACCACTGTTTTCTAGATAGTTTGCAGTGTGAACTTTCTCAAAGGAAGCCTCCTTCAAAGCTCAGTCTATGTATGTAAGTTGGAATGGGATCTTTGCTGATGATGACTCAGTAAAGAGTGTGCACAACTGTGCATATCATATCTATACAAACAAACTTCATCTACTCACTAACTAACCAGCCTGTCAGCAAGCATCTCAACTGTATTCTCAAAAAAAGAACTAACACGATGGGATCTTTGCATCTGTTTTACCCTGACATTAGTACAACTGTCAGAGAGGCACCACTCCAGCATGAAAACTCTCTGCTTTAAGCCAGGGCTCCAACTTGCTTGTTCGTGGCTCTGACTCACCGGCACGCAGTGCCCGACCGCCTCTACCAACTGGGTGGTAGCTGTCTTCTTGGGATAGGATTAGGCAATCACAGTTGGCACCACCTGCTGCAAAGCTGTCCTGCCTGAGTTCACTCTGCTAATGATTCCTAGTCATTTAAGAGCCTGCTCAGTTGCTGAAGGGCAAGAAGTTGCTGAAGTGCTGAAGTGGCCAAGAGGACAATGGGCTCCTTGTAGTTGCTCAAAAATATCACTTGACTTTACCATTGACTGGTATTGGCATAACATGTTGGGCTGGATGCAAATGGTGCGAGCAGTTGGCTGTGACTCTCCAGAAAGGTGACAGGAATAGTTACAGGTTTATACTGATCTATAGCACAGATCCTAGTTTTCTCTTTGCCACAGAATCCATCCTTCAGACAGTGATGTGAGCTACTGTGGATTCTGTCACAGCTGCTAAAGGTCAATGGTGTATGGCTGCTGCTTTTCTTTATTTCTGTGTTTTCCTTATTGTGTTTTCTGCTCATTTGGATGAAATATGTAATTAATCATGTTTTCTGCAGGACAGCCTAGAATGTAGAGCAAAGATGGTACACAGCAAAAGTGCTGCCTTGCTACCTTTGCTTGCAGCCTAAGGATTTAAGCCAGTGGAGAAATCTATTGATAAAGCCAGCAACAAGTGTCATTGTCACTGTTGTTGCTTACCACAAGCCCCAGGCCCATTTTGAGTAAGGAAACTGATTGTGGAGTCCAACAGTGCAGGTGACACCTCCAGAACCTGCAGCCCTGATGTCATTAGCATCCTCCATGATGATAGATGGGAATTGCTTACAGCATTTATAAAAATAAATCCCATCTGGAGGCCAATCTAAAGTCTCAGAGTTTCATTACAAAACTCACCTATATAGAGCCCCAACTCTGCACCCTTTCCCCTGCAATCTCTCAAAGCATGCAAGAGATGGAAGCCTCCTAATCAGATCCCCTGAACTCTACATCCTACCTGCCTGACTGCTCTGCAGCAGAATCTTGATGTTCAGAGGATTTCTAGATGAACCTTCCATTTTTATTCTGATGCAGGTTTTTTGTATTTTTAACAGTGGTCCCACTGTCTTATGCACATGAATGCTGTGTGCTTGCTTCCAAGTATGCTCCATAGCCATGATTTTGCTTTAATACCAAATATATATATATACCAATCATACCAATAGGTATGATTTTGCTTTAATACCAAATAAAATAAGCAATTACAAAATTACAAAAATTAAAGTGGATGTGGCATCCTCTAGCCTATGCAAAGGAGGTCACTAGCTAAGCTACCTGTCTTCTCAGGTCAGTACAAACTTTGAGCAATGTCAGGAAGTCAAGTATCTGTAGGCAGACCAAAAAGCAAAACACAGAATCTGTTCTAGTATATGACTGATCTAATTTCTTGTACTCTGCCATTCCACATTGTGAAGATTAAACCTGGTCAACCAAGATTAAACTCTGCTCCTGGTGGCAAGGGCACTTTTGTACGCACATAAGGAGGTCCATAGGCAAGGTGTGGAGTACAAGCACCTGAGAGTCCAATCCAGCTTCAGGGAACAGAGAAGCATGCAGCCCTCAGACTTGAACAGATTTGGAACAGGACTGACTGATAAATTTAACCATACTCATAACTTCAAGATTCATCTTCAATTAAAAGAAAATTCAAGTGACCTTCACCCTACAGCCACAAAATGAGAAGACTTCTGGAGTACATGTGTGTGCACACATGAGTGGGATACACTGTAGATAGGATTTTTGTATCTAGACCAGGGTAAGCAAGAGTTTGAAATTTTTGGAGGGCAATGTATGTTTATGTACAAATTCCAGGGTGTCCTAGATGCTGAACATTTAGAACTCATTTTAATGCCAAAATCCTTGTTAGAATGAGCAATCCTGCACCATTCTTTAGAGTCCGTACTTCAGACAGTTTACTTGGGATCAAATTCAGGTAAGCCAACAAATGAATTTTATCAAAATCCCACCTCTTGCTTTTAAATGACCACATGTTTTTTGCAATAATGACTGCAACTGCTGCTTTCTCTTCCAGTCCATTCTAAACACAAGGATGTATTGATTACTAGCACACTTATTTGTGTGAGTCTAGAGGGGGCTTCATCTTGTGGGGCTATTCAGTTTTCCTCATTCCTTGAGAACACATCCTGCATCAAATGCTCAAAACTTAAAATCCTGATGACATTAAAATATCCAGATTCATTTATTTCTCTGAATGTCATGTGGTGGAAAGACGAGACAGATTTTCTTGCCTCTGGCCTAGTCCTCTCTTTCTGATTGGAAGATGTCAGCATTGCTAGAGCTTCTTGGCTTGGTGTTTGCCTTATCTCTTGTTTGCAGAGATACTGTTCTGAATAGTACTTTTTTTGTGGTATCAAATGGTTGGATATTAAAAAGGAAAAATATGAGTGGAAGACATTTATCTTTTCTGAAGAACAACAACCAGAACTAAATGTTGACCTACAGCCTCCAGCTGTCTAGACTAGCTGTCCCAGCTGCAGAACACTCATCCCTTCTATAGCAAGCGCCCCAACATTCCCATGAATTCACATGCTGGCATATCCTTCAATTCAATGATGATTCTTCAGATTACTCAGAAGTACCCAGTGAAAATAGTGAGAATATTCAGCTTTTAGCTTCTTCTGCTGGTACGTACATGTTCACATACTAGTCTGTATCGTAGATTTTTAAGAATGCCACTAAGCTAAAGTTGACAACTAATGTCAATCAGGGAGGAAAGAGGAGGAAGAAAAGGTTTCTGCTATGACACAGCATACTTTGTTGTACAGAAACAATGGATAACTTTTGAGTTCTCATATCCTTAATGCTACAATAACATACTAACATTCTTTCTTTAATACATACAGTTAAAAAATAAAGCTTCCTTAAAACCCCAGCCATTCCTCTATCATCTTGTAGTTCAAACAGCAAGAAGTCAGGAAAGGGAAACTTAAGAGTTACGCATTTTAATATGGGCTGTCATATATCTGATATCAATCAGATCAAAAAAGCTAAGCATTAGTTTTTTGTTTTGGTGTTTTGGTGCTTTTGGTTTTGTTTTGAAATCAGTATTTACTTATTTATTTAAGAATCTGGAACTCTCCTGACATAAGGTGGCAATCTCTTTTCTTCTGAAGGACCACATTAGGACCACCTCTTTAATTAGAAATAGCTGCACAACAGCTTCTGACTGTGTAAGCACCCAGTGCTTAAGGCACCCACTGAGAAGGGGTCTGTTTTCTTCTTTGCCCAAGGGATGGATACTTGCTTCTCCAGTGGTGACTGCTCTCATAGCTGGGATATGAATTGTGCCCTCACTGACTCCAGCTAAATGCATCTTTCATTGCTGGAAGTCATGTGGAATAGGCTTAGTTGAAAGGCTGGGAATGACCTTACTCTCTCAGGACAGCCCTGTGAGTGTGACACTTGGAGGGGAGACATATTTGCCTGACCTTCTCTGCAGCTCCTGAAATCAGATCCCTTGTATGCAGAGGAATATATTGATCGTTAAAGTAGGAGTCATGCCACTGCTCTCACCCTCCGGGCTCTGATGGAAAGCCACATTGACAGCAGCACTTCATGCAGAGCATCATTCAGTGGGCTTGCTCAGAGATTGCTGAATGAATTGAGTAATTTGTGTGAAATATGTAGAAAAATGCCACATCTGTGGTCATGATAGGGCTTAACTACGAGGCAGGCACTGTGCAGCACAGTCCCATCAAGACTAAAGCAATGCTGGGCACACCCTGAAGCACAGATGTAAGTAAATTTGTACACTCTGTACAAAGCTGCCTGAGCTGGGTCTAGGTTTTGAGTGGGAGGTGCTAAAGCTTCATTTTGGGTTCCTAAAGCTTTTTATAGTTCTAGATATGCCTACAAAAAGACCATTTAAATCCACAGAAATAGCTTTGTTAATGACAAAGTCAGGCTGCCAGTACTGCACTGACCATGGCTACGACAGCCAGACAGCTCTGTAACAAGGAAAGAGTCTGAGAGAGACATAGCCTACTGGAACGTCACCCTGCCTTCCCTGGGAGAGGCCTGTGAGGCAGACAGGATGCATGTTATGGAGTATTCCCTATCTTTTACCCACCTGGCTCAATGCAGTGACTTAAGGGATAAGGGAGAATGGTGACAAGTTCCTGACCAGTGCACCAGGCTTGTCTCCTCCTTGACTACCTCACCTTCCCAGGTGCCCTTGAATAATAGGTATGAGGCTCTGCAAATGGAAATGAACAACCAGGACAATGGTTCATCTAGCTTGGAGATGTCACCAAAGTTAAGTTGGCTTATGCTCTGCATCAAAACTGCTTCTGTAAGTGCTCTCTACAACTACCTGAAAGGAGAATGAAGCAAGGAGGTGGCTGGTCTCTTCTCCCAAGTAATAAGAGTGACAGGACAAGAGGAAATGGCCTCAAGCTGCACCAGGGGAGGTTTACATTCGATACTAGGAAGTATTTCTTCACTGAAAGTGTCATCGAGCACTGGAATCAGCTGCCCAAGGAAGTGTTTGAGCCACTATTCCTGGAGGTATTTAAAAGACGTGTAGATGTGGCACTTAGGGACATGACTTAGTGGGGGACTTGGCGGTGTTAAGTTTATGGCTGGACTCAATGATCTCAAAGGTCTTTTTCAACCTAAATGAGCTTAAGATTCTGTCAGCATTTAGACAAATGCAGGAGTCCCAAACACAGTGTCCACAACACCATCAGTGATGGCAGCAGCAGCCCCCTTTGATTTCTAAGATAGCCACTCACCTTCCTATTTTCTATACCCCAACTTCCAGTTAGTCAGTGTAACCTTCCTTCTGCACACCCCACTGCAAACTAGAGCTCTAAATGCACACCCTTTTTTTCTCCAACTGTGAGCATCTTATTGCTCAGTCCAACCATATTCTCACACATCTAAAGCACGCAACATCTCCCAGACTTCTGTTCTGGTCCTGCCTTTCAGAGAGTTGTTCATACCTATCACTCTCAGAAAGAACAGCACTAGAATTGTCAGCAGGAAACCAGGTAGGTGCTCAGATACTAGAAAACATTTTATATTTGTGTGCTCCCTTGAAAGTTGCAAACCAGCAGAGTTAGAAGCATTTGCTTCACTTCCCTAACCCCATCCTAAGAAGTGGCTTATGTACCCATTAGTGAGAAAGCAATCAGGGGATGAGACTGACAGTGCTAATGGTGAAATTGCCCAAAGATCAAATGGTACCAGCTGTCCAGCAATGGCACCAGTGCCCAGCAACACTCGCCCAGTAGTGCAAGGCAGTAAATGAAGAGCACTGTGTCAAACTGAAAATAAAGAGCTGATGTAGACACACTGATACATCCAGGCACTAATAATGGATACATTCTGTGCAATACCTTGTAAAAATCTGTTTGTCACTTCCAGATGCTCGTGCTTGTAGCCTTGGGGGCTCAGATGTAAGTCGTTAACAACCTAGCCCTGTTAACATTCCACTTTCATTTTGATGAAGCATCACATTGTAAAGCAGACAACAATGAAAAGCATGTCCATTTCCAAACTGTTTAAATATATTAATCATACAAGCTGGGATGGATTTTAATTAATCATTTTTTAACTTGTATAGGGGGGAAGGGATTAGCTGACACAACTGTGCAATGTCACTGCCAAAAGTCCCGGCTCTTTTAATAACTGTGTATGAAATTAGAGGAAAAAGAAAATCTTTAGCTTAGTGACAAGACCAAAATATATTTTTACAGCTGCCAAGGTTCTCATTGAAGACATAAACCAGAATCTGAAGGGATCCTGTCTATGTGTGTGCTGCATTAAGATATCCTACTTACAACAGCACTAACATTAGTTTTGTCGGAGACTGAATGGTGGAAGGGGAGGGCGAGGGCTTGGCAGCAGTTGCACTCTGGCCAGTGCTGTGTTAATACATCCAAACACAATCATTCAGGGAGACAAGTTTCATGTCATAAGTTGCTGTTTTATTTAGCATGTGCATAATGGGCATGAAGTGGCTGGATTCCCTCCTGTGTTCCTTAGGTGGTGGAGAGGCTGGGGCTGGCTTGCAGGGAGCTTCTTTTTCTGTGAGTCAGCACAGGGAAACACTGTGGTCCCAGCCTCTGCCTCTCCCTTCCCACCTTACCCCAGCTAGTGCAGGCCACATGAAGGGGTAGGTGAGCTCTGCTACAATGGTCCTCTCTGTAGACTATTAAATCTTCTAAGGAGTCTCTTCTATCCCTCTGGAACAGTCTTTTGGTTGATTGAAAAATGAGCAGGCAGTCGGGAGCTCAGGTACAGGGTAAAATTCTGTCTCTTCACTCAGCTGGTAGGCTGGTGCATGTTCAGTTTCAAGGGCCACAGGGAAACAGTGCAAAATTGAAACTCAGCACAGAGAGAACTCTGTCCATACTATTGCTAACTGAAAGCCAAATATTTAATGCAGTGTCCAAGCATATGATTTGCAAGTGACTTTGGGCTGGTGAGAGCTGCCAGATTGCTAGCACTGGGATCTGAAGCATCTTGTGAAGACACAGCAGCCTCCCTGCACCTGAAGGTGGGGATTCATAGTCAGCTTATGCTGATCTAAATGTGAAATAAACAGGAGTCTGTCCTGCCTTAGACCATGACATAGAACTCTAAATAATGTCATCTCCATTGGGGTCAGTGTGCTTGCAGGATGGGAGTCTTGTTGAACAGGATGGCAGACCCAGTAACACAGTAAATGTCCCCAGCTGAACCTGAGAACTTGTTCTGTGAGTAACATTCATGCCAATATTTACCAACTATAATTTTTGTGCAGACTGGTGTTGACTATCCTCTCCCTCACAGTCTCCATTGCGAAACAGAAGATGGTTGTCAATCTCTTAGACCAAACTGATGCTGTTCAACATGACTGAAGCTACTATTGTACATGGAAGAGTTATCTTCCATCTGCTTAAACCAATGTGGTCATTAACAGTGGAAATGCTTTAAAGTCTTGAGGCTATTTGTCTTGTAGAAGTTGTACTTGATGCATTAATCTATTGCTCACAGGTCTCTCATCAAGTGGCAGTGATTTTCAGGTAGTAACATTTTGTCCAAATACAAACTTAATGGTAAGATCTGTCTTTCTATGGTCCATCCAAATGAGTTTTCTTTTACTGAATCATTTTCTTTCCTGGGACCGTATTTTCTTTTCATTCTGCCATACAAACTCCGAGAATGATCAAGGTCCTAAATGGAATCCCAGCTGAAAGTGGTTACAAAAAACAGGAGATAATAAAATAAGTATTGTTAAAACCCTAATATAAGCAGATCTCATAAAAAAATGAGCAATTGGGAAATACCTTTGCAAGTCCTCCTTTAAGTTAATTTAGTACATCTATTACATGAGGTAGGAAAATCTAATGTCATAATTCTCCAAGAGCCCCATAATGCTGTTTCCACTTAACTTGGAGATTTTCAGCAAATTTTGCAAATAAACAAATGGCTTCATTACGTGTATTATATTCAAACTGAAACCGATGAAGATACCAGAGCAAAACAAAGTACACAATAAAAGGATAGTTGCAGTTTATAAATCACAGATTTCTAAATCACAATTTATAAATCACATATTATAAATCAGAATTGTCCTTCAAAATCTCCCACCCAGACATTTGAACTTCTTTTCTGATGCTAATGGTGTAATCTGTGTTCAAATTATCACTTGGCACTTGTAATAAATTCTTAAAATGAACACAAAAAATAATATTAGTTTGTTCTATTAATTGTTAGAAAATGCTATCCAACTTTTGAAATGTACCCTTTCAGATGAATGGAAATCAAATGTAGTCCTGTTCCTTTACAGTCTATTTCTCATACTTTTAACCAAAGAGTTCAAAGAAATATGAAACAGCTCTGGGAGGGCAGCTAGCATTGTATCATATTTTCCTCGAGAAAGGAATAATTTGGGTTTTTTTCTGCAGACTGAATATGAAGCACACTTGAAAAATGGTCAGGAGCCATATGTCTGAAATCTTCAAGGAATATTAAGGATAATAGGCTAAATGTCTGCCTCTGAGATGCTCTAGAGGATACAGATTGGCTAAATGATGTCCAGCCTTTACAAATCTGGACGTACTCCAACTTGGTGCTTGGAGAAAAGAGCCTTAATGAGTCTTTGGTATCTGCATTTATTATTCAACAGAACATCTTGAGCTGAGCAAAAGATGGATGTAATTTGTGAGGATATAAACTTAACACAGAAGCTCTTGGCCTTATATGCACTGCTTCAAAGGCTTCCTGTGAAGCCTGGAAGATCAAGGAAAAGAAAAAGATCAAGGAGAAGGGAATGAACTATCTCAGTCTGACCTGCCCTTTGGCCATACTGTCTGGAGAGGTGGCATGTGGGGTCTTTTGAGCTATTCTGCTGTCAAACCTGGCAAAGGAGCATGAGGTCCGTAGACCCATGAGTTTGGGTGGTATTGCTTCTGCCTCTGTCAACCTTATCAGCTGTCCCATCACGTGGAAGAAGATTCTCATCCCAGAAGATTTGGGAGGTCATGTGCTGCTGCCTCTGGGGTTTTGCACTCTTTCTCTCCTACCCCTAAAAAGGGAAAGGTGCTTGAAGGTCCTCCTCTTTTTACCATCTTGGCTGGAAGGGAATGCCTAACTACTAAAAGAAAATATAGGCCAGGCCTCAGTACTAACTTGGAGGCACACAGTTTAGGACAAGTTTCTGGAAGCCCGCAGCACTATCAATTTGCAAACTGTGAAAGTAAGCAACAACAGCAACAAAAAGAAAAAGAATGTTGACAAATGTAGTCCATGGCCCCCTTGACCATATGCAATCTGGAAAGGGTCTTTTTAGTCCCGACAGGAGAGCTTCACCAATGCTGTCTGTCCCAGCTGCCTTCCTGCTGGCAGGGGAATAAAAGAGGAGAAGATGCAAAGCTACTAAGTGGCATAGGAAATTTTTAGTGAAATCTTCTGAAAGATGATTAGATGGAGCACATTGCACAGATTCAGCAAATAGCTAAAATTCCTGACAGGTTGGATTTGATGATGAGAAAGTCACCTTGAGAGGCAACAGACTTAACAAACTTATGAAGTCTTAAGTAACTTTTACGAAGTATTATAAAGCCTTGGTGAAAACAAACATGGAAACAAAAAAAGCAGCTCTGCTCATGGTGCAGGATAATTTTGCCTCCAAGAGTACACTGTTCCTGACTACCTTAAATGTCAGTAGAGTGCTGTGCTTTGTTTCTATTTTGCTTCACAATTGCCCCCAAAGTGAAAAGTACTTCAGATAAAACAGAAAAAACTGATTAGCAAGTTCTACCAAGTGTGCAACATCCAGCCTCCTGAACTTAGACCAAGCCAAGAAACGTAATGGAAATTTTTACTGTGTATGAAAACGGTTATTGTCACAACTTCAAAGCTACTCAACCAGTTTTCTGCATACTTCATCTGTTTTTTACATTTCACTAGTAACTCGAAATCTATTGCCAGTGTGTCCAACTGTTACAATAAACATGCACTGTTTGTGTTGGTATCTAAGGCACAATTATGCATTTGCGTGTTTGTTTTTTTGAAGCATAAGTAAGCTATGCCAGTTTTCCTGATACTCAAAAGTTAACAAAATGAACACTTTTGATCCAGTAAATTTTGATTGAGTGAGTTATGAACAACAAAAAAGCTGTGTTCATAGGATGGAAATTGCATTCAGTCTTCATTGCTGTGATTTGCTGGTGTACAGCTGTAGTAAAACAAAGTTAGTCAGCTTTGATGGAAGATGCAAATCTATTACTCCAATGGATTCTGTGGGAATAATGAAAAGCCTTTGTCTCAGATGTTGAACAATGCACCAGCATCCTTTCTGAACAGTATTTGCCCCCTTAACTAAACACACCTCTAGTACATAAAATCTTCTATGCAACCATGGAAAATAATGGAAATGAAAGTGCATTGCCAAATATCCTATCCTGCCCTGGGAAAGCATTTTGAGAAAGCCTACTATCTATGGGCAGCACTTACTGGAATTCTGTCATAAAACAAATGAAGTCTGGGCTTATGGTGGCCCCACATGTGGCAGGCCTCCTGAAAAGGCAGATTCTATTTCCTTTAGTCAGGAAACAACAACAGTGAATTATCCAATAGAGAGCTTTGCTGCTTCTGGTACCCAAACAAGTTCACTTAAAGCCAGCAATGGTCTCTCTGCCCTTTTCTACAACTGGCAGTCCCTTTGGGTCTTCCTTAAATAATGAGAAAATCATCTTGTAGGTTGGTTGGAAGAGAAATCTGGATTGAGGTGATGAGGTGAAAGTTAAGAGCTGTTCAGGTCACGTAGGGTGTATTTATTTTGTTCGTTTATTTTATTGAAGGAGAACTAGCATCTTGAAGGAGCGTGGGCTGCTGAGGTAGGTGCTGTGCAAGCAAAGGAGAAAAACATAGGTTCCTACCACAGAGCGATGGGGCAATACACAGCCCTGGTGATCTACACTCTTTTGTTCCATGTAGGAAAACCAGTTAGGTCTTGTTAGCATTCGGGCTTAGGAAGAAAGGGTTAATTGCCCCAGTTTTTTGCCAGCTGGGGTGGTGCTGAGCCAACAGAGAATTGGGAGGGGAAGCAGGACAACCAGCTCTTGGGAGTGGGAGGGGAAAGAGGCTGCCAGGCCTTGCTGTTTGTATCTCTGTTTCAAATAAAACACATTATTACACCTCTGCAGACTACTGAGTTTTATAAGCCAGCCTCATGATGTAGCCTATGATCCCACAGAAACTAAGTCTAGGGGTATACATACACAAAGGTAAAAGATAGGTTGTGGTCTCAGCAGCTACTTGTGATAGCAGAAGCAACTATCTGCCTAAAAGCAAAACTAGGAAAACATCCATTTGATATACTTTCTAAAATGCATCTCGATTCTTTCCACGCTTGGCTCCTTTGTTTCAGACCTACTACTGCTTGTTTTTCAAATCGACTATTTGCTGCAGGAATTTTGTTTTAATTTAACAGGCAGCTGGAGCTTATTAAACACGATTTTCCATGGTAGTATTTTATATCAGTACTTGATAATGGCACACCTGTAAACACCCTCTATAACGAGCACCTTTAGGCACCAATGGAATCCGCCTGCTGCAGTTAGCGTGGCAGGATGCTGGGTAACAACGGCACAGCAGCTTAAGCCCAAACTTTCTTCAATGCATTTTCCCCCTGCTTCCTAATCTCTCCTGACAATGTTGAAAGTTATTACTTAGCTGCATAAAGAAAACCATCTGTCAATTATTTACCTGCTTGCATGTGGGATCAGGTACCCAGAAGCTGTTACCACAAGCCAAGGCAAATGACCAGCTTCCAAGAAAGCAGAAATCCAATTGCAGTCGTCTGATTCAACTGTCTATCTGGGGTAAGTCAATAAAGATCTGTTCTCCGCCAGAGAACAACTGAGATTCCTCCAAATACCATTTCTGACATCCAAGTCACGGATGAGTAGCCCTTAAACTTCTTTTGAGAGCTCTTGGAAAATAAGATTTCTAGCAGCTGTAAGTAAGTATTTAAGTGCACGTCTTGCTGAGTAAATGTATGGAGATCATTCATGTTCCTCCATGAAGTGTATCCTCATGTTGTGTAACAGAAATACTAACATCTGAGCTTCAGTCAGCATCCTATCATAAGTTACAAAATTTGCAGCTTTTCCAGTTTTCCTGACATGAATACTGGACTCTTCAGAAGCTCTTGTCTGCTGAAGTCTGGACCTGTCTGTCCTGGGTTCAGCAGTAGCAGTCATTTTTTCTTCTTAGTAGCTGGTGCAGCACTATGTTTTTGACTTTCGG
>JAVHNF010068823.1:0-19252 GCA_034783455.1 Micropsitta finschii | reverse complement strand
CCCTGTTAGCTTTCTCCTTAACTAGGTTTCTGTGCCGTATTCATTGGCTAAAAGAAAGTGGTATTTCTAGTCATACTTTGAATGTACTTTTATTGGAGCTTTGTACTTTTTTCCATGGAGCATTGTTTGTCTATTGTTGTTTTCCTTAATGCTATTCCAGGGTGTAACAAAACGCTTGTAGAAACCTGCATGTGTTTACTAAGCTCAGTCTCTGTGAGTTGCCTGTTGGTCTTTTGGGGATTGTTAACAGCTGCAAAGTTAAATACTTTTGCAGGTCTGAGGCTTAATAAGTCAAACTGTCTCTTGATATGCATTCCCTGTCCTATTGGGAATTAGCTCAGAGCATATCTTATTCTGAGATCTCAAAATGGGATCACTAAAGATCAGTTTCATAAGTTCTGCATTAAATTAAAACAAAAATTAAGTGGATAGTTGTTAGGACTTGACCTTTAAGTGAGTCCCCATTATGCCAACACCACTCTTAAGAAAAACTTAATATTCCTTTCAAAGCTGTCTTAGACTAATTTTCAAGCTTTCTGATATGACTCTTTTCTTGTTTCTCTAATTACTTTCTCTTTTCATATCTGCCCTCTTTTTGGATTCCAAGTTTGGATGTCCAGTTTGTCTGAGACTCCAAAAAAGAGTGTCACTCCAGGTAATTTCTTGTCTTTGGTGTTCTGCATGCCATTAAAAAGAGAAGTCTGTAGCTCAAAATGTGCGTGGTTTTGGAGTTGTTTTGAATGTGGGTTTCTGACAATGGATATCCAGGATCTGTTGTCTACCTTGTTGTCTACCTGTATGTTGTTTTTCACAATGCATGATTTCGGATAAGGAAGAGCTGTGCTTTTCTGGCTGCTGCCTCACCTTGATGTTGCTGCTAGCAGGAGTAGTTTGTTGTGTTGTATCTTTCTTGCCCAACTCAAAGCCACAGTCCAAAGCCTCTTGTGTGGGTTGACTCTGCACAAATACTTGCACAGCTGCTCACTCACTATCCCATGTGGGATGGAGGACAGACGAACAGCAAAAGCGAGATATCTTGTGGATTGAGATAAAGGACAGAAACATGACTATGTGCTGCTTGCTCTTCTGAAATGCTCTTTTGCTTTTCCACACTAAGTATGAAGGGGTTTATATAGAAAACGTATGACTGAGAAAGATGCTAAATTTTCACGGGAGCATCAGATTCCTTGTCACAAGATGTTGGAAAGGAGGAGGGAGCAGGAAAACAACTTCTAAGTGATGTCAGAGTCTGGTAATAGTAGTCCAATGAAAGGAGAAAACTAAGCCTTATAGTATAAAGAATCAGGACTTCTCCTGAGTAACCAGTGGATTTGTTCTGCAAACACTTTTCACCTGATGTGGAATACCAGGAAAGAGGTCTTTTCTTTCTTCAGACTTAGGGAAACTGATCATGAGCCATAGACCTTGTGTCTGTACAGGATGCTGGCCTGGTCATGCAGTTGGTTAAGGCCACACATAGGTCTCGAGGCAAAGAAAGTTGTAAACACTCCTGCTGTTTTCCATACCTGCTTTGGTAAATAGTCAAGTTCATGTCCTGCGCAAAATATGTGAACAAAATCCCACTACCTTCAGTGGCTGAGTGCTTGCTTGTCTGAGGTTTTTAATAAGCAAGACTGCTGTGATTTCAGAAATGCTATCCTTGACAGATTTGATTATATCCCTGGGGGGATGTTCTGTCTGATCTTAGCAGAGTAGGTTTAATTTCAGGGTGGTAGTTGGGTATAAAAGTGCAGAAATATGTGAAGTATTCAGTCGCAGGAGCCTGGTGGTTGGTAGGTCACCAGGGAGTTCAGACAGAGAATCTGAATGAGACTGAGCAGAGGTGAGGAGGAGACAGAGAGGTGGTGTCACTTGGGAAGAATGACAAGAAGCCCTCAGATCACCTGGCTGGGGGAACCCTTCTGCTGACTGCTTTTAGCTACATGCATGTTGCTAGTTTGGCTTCAAAAACAATCTGTGCATGATGATGGGGCAAATGCAAGTGATTGATTGCATTGCATGGTGCTCAAGAAGGTGAATGTTGATACGCAGTCCTGCTCAGAGGTCTTTCTGGTACATCTGGCAGCTTCTTAGCCTCCCCATGCTGCTCCAGTTCACATGGCCTTTTGTTCTACTTATCATCTAACTTAATCCCCCGTTTCCAGCACAGCTACTCTTCAGTCCAGACCTGCCATGGGCTATATCCTAATGTGGCAGGCTAATGGAGCAGACCTGAATCTGAATATGATCTTTACCTACGTAGTACATATCCATGTCTGAGGCTGGGGGTCAGAGACTAGAACAGAAGCCATCTTTCCTGAGCTCCATTTGAGGGCATTTACCTGCTCCATGAAGTGGAGACTCTAGCCAAGGATTAGAAGTGGTTTAATAACCTACTTTGGAAAAAGGCAGGTGCCATGCACCCAGATCCTGAGAGGTGCTGTAGTGGGGCTCTAAATTTGGGGCACCCCAATTACCATTAAGTTCCTTGGCTAGCCTGCTTTGTGCCACGTGGAGTAACGTGAATTCTTTGCACTGCTGAGCAGCACTAGAGCAAATGCCAGCACATGTAGGTGACTTCATCCTGGTGGAAGAGTGTGCCTAGCAGCTGTGTGAAAATCTCCAAGCAGTTTAACAGATTTGTGTGCAAAATACTTCAGTATTTTTAACTGTTGCTACCTGTAACCTACTTGGTTGGGATCGCTGCTCAGAGAGCCAGCTTTCCAAGAAGGAGTGGAAAGAGGACTCCACTCTATTTTTTTTCTTTTCGCCCTCTCATTTTTCTTGGCTCTGTCTTAAACCCCAGCAGATCAAAAATGAAATTAAAAAAAGATCCTGGGCCTAACAAGCTCCTTGGCAAAGGTCAGCACTAAATTTATCCATTTGTCAGGATTTATTTGGAAATGCTGCTGAGGACTGCAAAGAAGGAAGAACTGAACTGGAGCACTCACTTGAGAGAGCGCCTGCCATTTACCATGGGCCAAGCTCGTTCCTGACACACTCCCCCATAGGGGTTGTGTTTTGCTGCTGGTTTTAGCTGTGTGTCAGACAGGTACTCCAGTGCTGGAAGCCACAGACTACCCTAAAGGTGCCATTTGTCCCATCTCTTGACAGCTTATCCAGCTCTTCTTTCTTAGAAGTCCTAGAAAATAATGTTTGTGCCTTACTTTGGGGAATGAATCCAGGCATCAGGTTAATTTTCTGCTTCTGTGATTTTGGGTCATATTCCCTTCTTAGTGACAACTCATGCTGTTGGCTTATAGTAGCGATCCAGGGGACCAGGAGGGAGTTAATGCAACTCATGGAGTTCCCATCTGTGCCAGATTTCTGCATGTGTAGCCAGAAAGATAACAAGAAAGACTTTTAGATACTCTGCAAGGAAGATACTGCCCTATGTACTGAAAGGCCTGCGGAGCACATGAGTGCTGTGGAGTTCAGAAAGTGTATGTGTAGATGCTCAGTTATGGAGAAACTTCTTGTATACTAATCATGGCTGCTAACCTCATGTGAGAGAGTTTGCACATGACCTGGCCATCGCTGGGTGCTTGGTGCTCAACCTTGTTTTATTCTCAGGCATTCTTTTGGGTTTGGAAAAGTTCTTAGGCCAAACTTCTCTGGCTTTGAGTGTTCTGAATTACTAAAGCTGCTGGATTCAAACTGACAAATGCCTTTCTGCTTTCAGTCCCATCTTGGCCTCACTGCAGGGTGTCACCTGCTTTGAAACTCTTTTTCTGAAAACGTAACAATTTCTTTGCTCTTCACAAAGGAGTTGCCTGGCTGAGCTCAGGAAAGAACTACAGAAATGATACTGTATTAACCCATTTGATAGACTTATCCAATATGAATATCATCAGTAATGAAGCGAAGGGATTTTTGCCAGTGCTGTTTTATTGCTAAGACCTGGAGACTGGACTGGGCTTATTCCTTTAGTTTCGAATCCCCTTTCCGATTGCCACAAGATGTGAGTTGCCTTTTATCACTAAGAGTAACTGACATGCCATTACAGTCTGCATTTTGGGAAATGGGAAAGGGGCTGAAGAGTGACAGGCTGTGGTGCAGGGCTAACCAGGAGATGAATCAAAGGCTTGATTGTTTAGGGCACATTAAGAACAAATCCCAGAACAATGAATAAACAAAAATAGGAGACAAAAAGCCGCCATTGAATAGAAGAGAGATCTTGGGCTTAGAAACATTGTTTTGATCTAAATCCATATTGTTCCCAAGGAGATTTGTAGGTTTCATCAGTGTCATCCCACTGCTTACTCTAGGAACTGGTTATTTTAGGGACTGCTTTCCACAGACCCATGTAAGACTGTGAGTTCTTGTGTAATTTTTGTGTGCTTTATGTGGTAAAGCCTGTTCTTTATCTTGTGTGCAGTAGACACTTAACCCAGTTTTTAGGCAAACCTAAGCTCTCTGTCTTGAAGTACTTGGGGATAGATCACTGGTGGAAGGCTCAAAGTATGCGGTGGTAATATGTTTATTTAGCGCAATGACATGGTCCTTCTGATAAGAAAGAAAAGGAGTAATGTCTTAAGGGAAAGAAAATCCTTGTATTTAGAGCTGGGCATATGATAGTTGTGAAGGGATAGACAGATTTGAGGATTTTAAGTAGGCTTCCTGCTGCTATTCTGGGTATTTTCTTCCTTCCACAAAAGGAGTTTTCCAGAGATAAGTAAAGGCTTACCCTTCAAGAACTGGCTTCAAAAAGAAACCACAGCTCTAGAGCCAAGCTACCACAGTTACTCCTCCCTATGCACAGAAAAGTGCAAAGCTCCAACTTTATTGTATGGAAAGCTGTGCCACTGGGGGATGCCTTCTGCCAGACAGCCCTGTGTGCAGAGCTTGCACGTGTCCTCAGCCATTGTGCCCAGGTCAGTGGGGCTGGACTACCTGCCAGTTGGTTGATGAGTCATCCTCATGGCGTTCACTGACCGTTTCTGTGGTTTTGGCTGCTTCTGCAAAGCTCCCACTGACCAGCCCAGTACTAATTCATTTAGTCTGAATCTGTAAACACTCGATTGATAATCATAAAAGGGTAATATAAAAGCCTGTGTGCTGTATGGATTAAAAGAGCAGACATGTTTATAGCCTGATAACAACAGCGTACTCTGGCAAAGATCAGGAGTCTCAGGTTTCCATATCCAGATGATTTTATTTTTGGAGTCCAGTTGGTGGTTTTAATTTTTGGCTGTTGCAAAACCATCATAGGTCTTAGCTGTTGCAACATAGGAGGAGGAGGAGGAAGACGTTGCTTGGAACGGGCACTCTGCGCTCTTATTTAGGAGGCTTTCACAGTAGTTGCTAGTCTCTGAGTACAGCGGGAGGAATGATGCTCCCTCCTCACTGCCTGGTGAGGGGGATAGGGTGCAACTGTGTCACTTAATAGTGCCAGCTGTGAGGGGCATGGACAAGCTCCGATGACATTCCTGCCCAGCCCTGGGAAGGGAACCGCTGAGGTGAGGAGCGGGAGGATTGTAAAGTGGAGCCCTATGGAGAGGAGGAGGGGTATCCTCAAGACTTTAACCAGAAAACGGACTCGAGGCAAAAAGAAATGGAGAGGCAAGCAAACTCTTATTTCAGCAGCAATCTGTCATGTGCTCTGCTCTGGGGAGGGCTTGCAAGTTGGAGCTAAACCAAAACACTAATTCTGCTTTTTGGGGGGATAGGAAGGGGAACTTTACCTGGCACATCAGCCTTACCCTATCCTCTGCTCTCTGTTTCTCCTTCCTGGGCTGAAGAGGCTTTTTGAAAGAGGGGCTGTAATGGCAGGGTCATTGCAGTGTGCATGTGAGCTTGCTGGGGAACTCGTGCCACTCTGCATCCCTCTTCTCTGTCATGCCTCATGCTGAGCAGCCTGTTACTCCTCAGTATGATGCTGTGTCCTGTGTTACAACTTAGACCTGAACTAATTGGCAGGGATGTGGAAGCACTCATGGGGGCAGGTATAACTGTGCTCTCTGTGGTGTTGCCTGTCTTGTTCTATTGTATCCCCTTTGGGGGGCAAAACCCCCACATCCTAACCTAATATATTGGCAATGTTGTGGGCATCCTGAGTGCCACTGAGAAGTAAATAATCTAAAGATGCTTGTGGGGGTTGGGGTGCTCAAGACAGTTGAAGTATTTTACCCTACTGACTGTTCCTGAAGGCAATACAGGAACAACCTAAACCAGGCTACCCAGAAAATGTTTAAGGCTTTTAATACTTTTAATGGGAGGAGCTGTTTCTCTGTCTTCTTTCCTCCATCCCTTCCTCCTTTCTCTCTTCCTTTATAGTTACTGAAGTCTTCCCCACTCTGCAGTGGCTAATCCTGGGCAAGCATCACTCCGGGAGCCACAGGGACCCCAGCCCTCTGAAGGGGGATGCTCTAAGTGTGATCTGCTGTAGCTATAAATGAACAAGTTTGACTTTGATTACTTCCTAGACCAAGGAATGTATTTCTACTTTCTCTTGTCTTAATAAGACCCCTGTAACGCTTACAAAAGCTTCTGTTAAAACCGTCTCTTAATTGTGTATGTTGCACCAGCCAGTGTAGTGACAAAGAAATTCTCCTGCAATGAGTGCCTTATCCAAGGCAGGACAGAGTAAATGGCATTGTAAAGTTCTGCTGGGTTTTGGATATGTGAGTACAGCTATAACCTGTCTTGCCAGACTGTTGTAAACCCGCTTTTTATGGAGCCAGAGTTGCGGAGGTGGATTGGAAGTGCTGCTTCTCCAGGTTTCCTGGCAAGGGTGCTTCCCTGGCACATGGTCCCTGGCTCAGCCTTGGTGACTGATGGCGGGGTGTTTGCCAGCCTGCTTGGTCCTCTCCTTGCTCCTAGGAGGGACATGTGCATCACGTGAGCACTGACTGCTCCTGCTACCAAGGCACTGTAGTGTTTTGGGTTTTTTTCCTTATTCCCATGAAAATCATTTAAGAGATTAGAGGAAAGAAGACATTTGGGGTGCCTGTTTAGCAAGTAGCTTCCTTCATTTCCTCTGCTCCCTTTTGCCTTTCCACACAATAAATTTTCTGCATAAATATAAAGCCATGATGGTTTTTGTTTCTGATTAGGGAGCTAGTATTTATATTAAGACTAGAATGAAGTTGGGGTTGTAGGTGTTAATTGCATAAATAGGCTGAAGGAAGATGATAATGCTGCTCCATTATGGACTGGAGATGGAATTGTGTAGGAAGCAGTGTGAAACAGAGAAAAGCATCTCATTACATTCTGGATAACCTAGTTAGCACTGGCTTAAACCAGAACACACAAGTGAAGTTGATTCATCATGAACAGAAATGCGATACTTATTTGGAATGAACAGCTATGGTGAAAGTTTTCATTATAAATTTCCATGTTGTCAGTTCATGGTCGTCTCCCCCTATTCCCACTGCTGGCTGTGGATCAACTATCTATAGAAATCTCTTAAACACAAACTTCTAGAGGAGATGACTCCTCTTTAAAGAAAATTAACCTATGTAACCTGAGGAAAGTCAGAGGCACGCTTAGGGAGCAAGGAAGTCATCTAATTTTCAGGGTTTCTTAAATCTGGTCCAAAGGGAGGCATTGTGATAGCATTTCCTTTCAGGAAATGGTTCAATTAATTGCTTTTTGTTCTAGGATTTTCATTTCACAGGATGCTGTTCTAATGGCTGATGCATTCTTTACCTCTCTCTTGGCAGGGATGCTAATTATTTGTCTGTAGAATCACTTTGCATCTTTAGCCCCCACACATATGAACATGCTGCATTTGGAAGTACAGTGCTGAGTATCCTGTGCTTGGCGGTCAGTCTCCTGACTTGTCTGGTGGACAGTTTCAAACCATGCTGCTTCCTTCCCATCTCTTGTAGCCAATTTGTCATCAGAGATTCAGGAGACTTGGAGTCTACTGCTGGCTCTGCCCCCGTCACGTGAAATGGGACTTTCAGCAAGTCGCACATCTGCTTCTGTCTCCCCTTTCCACCTTAATCTAAGAGAGACAGGAACTGCCTCTTAGTATTTAAAATGTATAATAATGCTGTTGGCCCAAACTACTCTGCTTTAATACCTGTTGCTGTAATTCAGGAAACCTGTAAAACAATTTTGCATTAAGGCATGTTGGCTTTTAGACAGACGTTGCTGGTGCTTTTTTGCTCTGGTCTGACACTTTGAAGAGTGTATAAATGAAGGCAAATTAAGAAACTCTCATGTCTTTAAGGTTTTCATGACTTCTCAAGGCAGTTTCCAGGCAGAGCACAGTGGGTCTGTGCCTGGGCTTGGGAGTGCGGAGAGGCCCCTGTCTGCACTGTTTATGTTGCATCAGAGAGCTGAGATGCAGCTCATACAGCAAGCAGCAGTGCAAGGAGGTCTCCCTCCTTGTCTGGCACGGTGCTGTGCCTGCCTTGCAGCTCCATCCCAAAATGCACGATTTCAGTTTGGGGATGGAAAAGTCAGAAATCAAAAACGAACCCAAGAAGAAATTCCGGGAGTGTGGGGAAAGGGAGAATAATGGTTATTTTGGACCTTTTTTCACCCGTTAGTGTGAGAGCCCATTCTCATTCATAAATGGCTCTGACACTCGAAAGCCTTTCATACAAAGAGAAACCAAACAACTGGAGAGGCTGGCTCCAACAGCTCCAAAAAAGAGCGATGGAGAGGGGGAAGCCAGAGCGTGCTGTGCCCCTGTCCCGCTCAGGGCGGCTCTGCCATGGGGAATGCGGAACTGCGGAGCTGGCGGGGGGCAGGCAGGGGGTGGCTGTGTTTGAGCAAGGATCTGGAGCTATAACTCTCTTTTTTTTCTTCTTCTGTTTCAAGTAAACACTCTTCCCCGCCCTCCCCTCTCTCCCTCCACCCCACCTCCCTCTCTTTCAGTCCTGCTCATGTGTTTCTATTTAAGGGCTGCAGTGCAGACGAATATGATTGGCATCTACAGCCCCCTCTTGACTTGCAGCTCAAGCCTTTAGAGTGGAGAAGGAGCTGAGCCGCCAAGGGGAGAGCTGTTTGTTCTTTGGGTTTACTGGGGGGATGGCTCAGCTGTGGATTTATGCTGTTTCAGCCCAGAACTTTTCTCTCTGAATGGGAGCAAGGATTGTGGAAACCATGTTGGGAAGAGGTTTATTTTCAGAATCCATCGTGAAACTTTGCAGCTAATTCACTGGTTTTTGGCTCTTTTTTGTATTTTTTCTTTTTTCCCCTCCCCTTTTTTTCTTCTTCTTCTCTCCAATGTCCCTCTGTGCTGCTGGGTTGTGGGCCAGAGGAGGCTGTTTCTATATGGCCAGCCATTTGGGGATATGCTGTGAGCCAGGGTTGTTTGCTGATTCGCTTGGCTCTGGTGACAACTTGGCCTGTTGTGAATCGGATGGACGGAGGTCGCTCTCAAGGAACCATGGCTGGAAGCTGGCTTACGGCTTGCTTTTTCCCTTCCCCAGGTGCTGATGCTAGCTCTGAACCCATGATCCTGGAGCAATATGTGGTGGTGTCCAACTATGAGAAACAGGAGAACTCTGAGATCAGCCTCCAGGCAGGAGAGGTCGTGGATGTCATAGAGAAGAACGAAAGCGGTAAGACACGTTTGCTGCTTTTCACTCATCCAATGGTCCGGTTTTTTTGCATGTGTTCCTCTTCTTTCGGTTTCCTCGTCACTACTTGTGGCTGTACGTTAGCTCCATCTGGTTTGGTTACTATGTCTGGCTGAGGACGCTGAAGTTTCTCAATGTTGTTTTGGGCTGGGGGCCAAATGTTGCCTTCTACTGTAAGAATGTTTCATGGGTTTTGTGCATTAATTAGCCAGGATACGATAATGGAAAATGAAGGTGAAGGAGAGAAGGATCTGCAGCTAATGAAGCTGATGTATACTACACTGATATAGTTGCCCTTCTGTCTCTTCAAGTCTGTGTCAGCATTTCCATTACTAACTCCTTTTTCAGAGGATTTATAGGATGAGTGTTTAAAAATTGCTTGGGATGAAACTTGGCTTGACAGCTTAGCCCGTGGCCCAGAGCTCGGTAGGGAGGGGAGAGAATGTGCGTCGATATATACGTGGCCATGCACAGTTTCAAAAGTTGTTGCAGAAGTATTAATTAGGGAATTTTGATACAAGGAGGTAGAGGCTGCTGTGTAAAAGCGAGATGAAATCTCTTCTGCCATCCATGGAACAACCAGCTTGCACTTGGAAAATGGGATTTTTGGCAAGTGTTCGTATAGATGTCTTTTGTGTACTTTAACTCTTGGATGCCTGGTAGCTTTGAGTCAGGCTGAACAAATGCAGGAGGCTGTGTATATGTGAGTGGTTGGAGTGGGTTAGCAGCTGGTTTGAATAACTGCCTGTCTTCAGCAGCTCCTCCTCCTCCCCTTCAGTGCTTCTTGTGTATTAATGCAAAGCATTTGTCCAGGACTGGTTTCCAGTCCACTCATGACTTGCGTGTCCTCATCCAGAGGACCTGCAGCATTTGGAGATGCTTTAGCAAAGGCTCATGTTGTGGTAGCTCCACATGCAGGGCTCTCACAACTTGCTGGCTCTGGAGCAAGCTGGGCATGCCAGAGCTTGAGGGAACCAGGTCGCCCTGATCAGATCCAGCTTCCAGAGCTCCAAGTCTGGTCATCACTGGATAACCTTCCATTGTATTTTTCTTCTTTTAACGGAGTGGTGATTTCTCTGCTGTATGAAAGCCTAATGCTTGTTTGGCTCAAAGTGATGCAGGCAGTTTGCTGGCCTCTGATTTAGTGTGGTGTCCAAAAGGATAGTCCAAAAGGACAGATGCACTGGCTAAGGTGAACAGAAATGCCTGTTTCCCAGATGCTGACTGTATCGCTCGTGAAACTGGTAGGGGCCAAAATGCTCATCTGCCCCATTTTAAAGCAACCGTTATGACTGAAGGGGGAAAAATGTCTTAGCTTCTTAAACTGTTTCTGGGCTGCTGGACAAGCATCCTCCCTTCCAAGCCTGAGGGCTCCTCAATGTCAATAGTGGGTATTACTGCTGTCAGAACAGGGCTGGTTATTGTGGCAACTTGTATTCATACCCATGATGTCCCTGTCTTGGATAATGGCTTATGGAGCCAAGGGAATTGGGCTGTTAAATAATGCAAGAAGTGTCTGAATTCCAAATTACAGTGCCTTTGTGTTTTCTTTTAATGTGGCTTCTCTGTCTTGCATAGTTCACATCATATTGTATTGAGCCACATGGTATGTGGAAATATAAATGGAGAGCGTCAGGGTTTGAATTTAGTGGATCCAGAAACGTGACTCTTCTAAGGAAGCATCCTTCAACTTGGATGACAGTTCTTAAGACCATATTCTGATGCTTAGCAGCCAGATTTTTTAATGACCATGTAAACAATGAAGGAAATGTGAAGTCCTGAACTCCATGCTGTGATCTTGCCTATATATATGCACATTTATATATATATATGTGTGTGTGTGTATATGTATAAAATGAAGATATAGATACATTTAAAAAACCCCAAACAAACATAAGTACAGACTAGTGATGGAGAGAGCATCGTTCGCTTGGATGCTTGTCCAAACTGTTCTGGCAGGGAAATCATATTTAAGTTGTTCCAAGAACAGGAGTCCAGACACACTCTTGCTCTATCCTAGGTTAGGGATACCACATGAATGACTTTAATACTATGACTTCTTTTCTCCTTCAGCTATTGCTGAACCTATGAAGGGCATGCAATAAAATTATCGAAAGTTTCTCAAGGGCCAACTTTCAAACCTCATGAGTTATTGTTTGAATTTGGGTATCTGTCTAGTGTAGGCAAGCAAGCCTAGAAAATGTGGTTGTAACTTCTAAGAAAATGGGGATATACTTTTCAAGAAAATAGATTATTGGACTATGCACACATGTAGTCATTCATCTGACTGTATGTTTATGTTGGCAAGTGTTGCGAAACTGTAGCTGTGATTGTATAAATTAAGTTCATTATTCTCCTGATCCAGACAGACAAAGGTAATGTAAGGTGTTATGTGTATTTTACCTGCAGCAGGAAGTTTCCTTAGTGAAAGGAAGGAAGTATGGCTAGATAGCTTGTTAGCTGCATGGGTGAGAAGTCCCATCAGACTGGACAGTATGTATTGGATGTGCTGCTAGGCCGGTATCTGAAATGTCCTTGTGTGTATACATGCATATAGCATATCATGTCTGGTTTGGGGTTTATAACTGTACTTTGAGGTAGTTGGATTTGAAAAGGCACAAATGACAACTTGGTTTTAAAATCTTGCCTGAATAGGGTTACTTGGTAATGCCTAGGGACACTTAAAAAGTTGTTTCCTAGAGTGGGGAAAACCTGCACTTGGTTCTGTTGCATGGCTTTGTAGCGAAAGAAACACCTTCCCCTGACTCATCAAATGGCCCTATTCTTTTCACATGGGAAGCTCAAAACTGGTTTCAGAACAATGGTGCCTATTTCATGTCCTGCTGGATGTTTTCTTCTGAACAATTCTAGGGCCTGAGCTAGATTTACCATCTCCACTGATGGTTGCCTCCAAGTTGTGTAACCCCCTGAAAGGAAGTAAGCTCTGCTTTAAAAGCCAGGGTATAGGGCAAGGGGGAGGGAATTTGATGTGTGATTTATTGAAGTCTTACTTGGCTATCTTCAAGCTATGTTGACTTAAGTTTGTTGCATTTACTGTGTAGTATTATTCAGTTATTTTTCCTATATAAGAGATGGTATTTAAGATGTCTCATAGGCAGACATGTGCAAGCCCACTTGGTGGGGCCTTGTTTCTTACTTGGTTTTCTTTAACTAAAAGAGCTGGATAAGGTTATCTTCATTATTGTGCCAATAAAATTAATGACTTGGGCATCATTTGAAGCTGAAACTTCTGCTCAGTTTTATGACTGAAAAGCAAGGTCATTGTAGCATGTGAGGTGAATAATTTCTGAAAGCCTTCATCTCTTATGAAGACCATGGGTCACTGTAACCTGGCTTGCTGCAATTGCTGGGAAGCGAACATTGCTGGACTGGAAGAAATCTGTAGGATTTCCCTACTAAAGAACAAATCATTTAGTAATGTACTAGTTCACAGACGTTGGTACTTGGATTTTGCAGTGAATGCCTATCTTGGCTCAACAAAAATTGGCCTTCAGACCTTAATTCTGGTTCTGTGAGCAGAGGACCCACAGTGTGTCTGCTGTATCTGATGGACATTTCTCTCCTCTGTAGCTGATGAGGAAAATTTGCATGTAGCAATGGTCACAAATACATCAGGAGAAAACCAGAGGTTTACATTCTCTACAGGTGGTATCTGGGAACAGGCTGTAGTTACAGAGCTTGTTTTCCTTGCTAGAAGTGACTGTGATTTGTTTAAAGGCGCTGTGTAACCAACCTGCACTGTCCAACACTACCTAAGCATTTCTGAGCTGTTTCAGAATAACAATGTGAGTAGTTGGCATTGGTTTTGACAAGTTTAGTTGACAAATCTTGTCTGTCAAGTATGCAGGCTTCTTTTAAACTGTAACAAAAAATCAAAAATAAAGCCTTGTGGAATGACTTAAAAATGTATTTCTGCTGCAGAAAAGAAATGTTGAGACTTTAAAGCAGGAATCTGACATAGATTTCTTTAAGGTAGAAGGGGGAGGGATTGAGCCAGAGCAGCTCCCTCTCTGCCAAGTTTTGTGTGGATATGGCTGGAAATGGTCAAGCTATAAACTGTGGCGGCAGTGTTTGCAATGGAAAACCTGACAGATGGTGAAGTATAAGCGTAGTCCCAAGCACCTCTGCCTCCGCTGCTGCCCTGCTCACAGGCAGGACGGGTGCTCTTCCCTTGCAGCCCCTGAGAGCCATGTCTGTGGTGGAAACACTGTGGGATGGTGTTTTCAGCCAGGCTGAGCAGGACCATAGCCATTTCCTTTGCAGTTACATAACTGCAGACAGATTTCCAATATTATATTACATGGAATACGTAAAACAAAGCTATTATGGCTAGTGCAACTTTATTGGGATCTAAAGGGATCTCTGGCAATGGAGGCTGCTCTTCGCTTCTTAGCTGGAATGTGGGACATGGTACTGAAGTATCGCGGGAGGTCTCTGTTCATCAGGGTGCCCTGGCTTAGGGGCCTTGGGACTTGCTGGCTGTCCAAGCAGTATCAGGAGACTAGCATGTCCCTGGCAGTATGCTCTGCTACATCATTTGGTTTTACTTCTGCTGTTCACTCTCTGCAGTCGTGATCTAGCAGAGGGACATAAACAAGCCACAGCTTTCTTAAAACCTTGACTCCTGGGGATGCACTGGCTTCCCTACAACAAACTCCCTCTTCTTAGGTTGAGGGCTTTCTGTGTTGGGCTTCTGCCTCTTCATGGGGAACACAGAATCCTTATTTGAAGGTGTTGCTTTCCAGGGTTGAGTGAGTGGTTTCACTTGGTACCAGATAGGGCCAAGGCTACCTTTGTGGTTAACTACTGCATCTTGGCTAAAGATGCACCCTTAAAGTGTTCCAGGTAGAAATAGAGAAACATGGGTTTGTTGCAAATCATGGATCAGTCTTTCATGCCTATAGCCCCCCTGCCATGCTTGTTTTTACAAGTAGAATTTGATGTTTGGTCTCTTTTGTTTAGTGTTGTTGGGGGGTTTGTTTTTAAATTCTGTAAAGAGCACTGATCCTGTCTTAAGTCTGCTTTCTGCTGCTGTACTCCTTTCTCTAGGATGAGTCTTTGTGGTCCCTCCCTTTGTACATGGGGGGAGCATGGCATCATGTGCACTGCTAGCAAATGTCTCTGAGCATTAGTATTATCTCCATTTAGGTTGGAAAAGACCTTTTAAGATCATCAAGTCCAACCATAAACCTTTCACTGTCACTCGCCTCCCCCACTAAACCACATCCCTAAAATACACATTAAGTATTCCATTCCTGTCTGCAAAAGAAATCTCAATTAAAACAATCAAAATTGCTAAATGACACTGTGAGCAACCCTCTCTCTTCTGCCCACAACTTTTCTGTGTGCCCTTCTAAGTTACAATAGGCACTATGGTCTAGCAAAGGCTTAATTCTGTTCTGCTGAAATACTAGTTAAGTTAAAGTAACAGTAAAGTCTTGCAATCGCTGGCCAAAACCCAGTACACTTCTGTTTATTCTAACAGATAAGTGACACACTAGCAGTTTCCTAGGCTTCAAATGTGGACGTAGTTCTACACCAAATTACAAATGCAATTACCTTGTTTGCTTATGAATTGTCAATAACTTTGCATCCACTGATCAGATCTGTTGGCAGACAAAGTACACCTAATTGCAAACATCATGCTTTATTTCAAGTGCAATTGTGCATGCTGGCTTTCCATGGAAGAGTTTTTTTCCCTACAAAGCATTTGAAGAGAATGTGGTCCATCACGTGTGATGCAGGACTTGATTTCTGTTTGTACATCCAGCCCTGCCCTGCTGTTTGCTCTTCAAAAGCTACTTCAGTTCTCTGCATTTTCATTTCTTTCCAGCATGGCCATGTATCCATGTATGTGAATTTTAAACTTTAAGAGACCATGGTTGTGATATAGCAAGTAAGTATCAGCAGCCCCTTCTCTTCATCAGTCCTTGAGCTGTGCCTGGAATTTGAGGAGGAAAACCAAACACTTACATAGGTTGAACACCTTTTCTCTAGCAGTGGTGGCTCCATCCCAGTGGACGGGTTTAGGTGAGGGGTCATCACTAAATAACTGGGATAGCTCGTGTAACTATTCCTGTATGCACTAATGTTCCTAAGTCTCTAACAAGCAGAGCTGAGGTCAAGGGAAGACCACCCCAAGCCCCTACTTCAAAATCAGAGGTCTGTACTCTCCAGTGTCCTGAATGCAGTGCTGCCTTGACATGTGTCCTTCCTTTCTGGACCTGCCACCAGCCCTGTAGCAGATGATACTTGATCCACTTATGAATCAGTTCCTGTCCTGCCAGTTTTCTGCCCAGTGTACATACTAAGACAGACAAACATAGGCCATCTGAGGAGGCAGGGTGGGTGATCAGGAATTTTTGGCTAGGAGTTATTGGAAAATTTTTAATGTCCTAAAAACCAGAGTTTGTAAAGTTTCCCTCCAAACAGGGACAATGCTGGCAAAGCAGAGATGCTTTTCTGCTTCATATGGCTGCAGCTCAGGCTGGAGAGGTGCTTCTCTGTGCAGACAGAGTTTGAGACATCTGTGTTGAGGGTAAGGATGCTCAGTGGCTCTTGTTTGTCTCATTGCAGCAGTGTCTTCATATTATTTGGAGATTGTGATATGCAACAGTATAAGCAAAGCTTCCTGTTGGTGTGTTTGGTTGCAAAGATATGGGGGTTTATATTTTGAACTTTAGCTGTCTGGAAGATGACATCTGTGAAGGGAACCTGGGTGCCTTGTTTTTAACTAGCCAGTGATAGGATGGACAGGAACATTTAGACTAATCCAGGTTCTGTGCTGGACCTCAAGCTGAGAGCAGAGAGGTAAAACTGGATGTGATGACTTGCTCTAGCCAAGTTCTCACAGGAGATCAGCTCCTTTCTGGGAATGCAGTGCTGACCAGCCCTGCGAACAGGCACTCCCTCTTCCAAGCAGTTTGTTTGCAAATGTTGAATGGATGGAGAGAATTTACACTCACCAGAAACAGTTTGGTCAGCAGGAGATGAGGAGGAGCCCTTCTTCCTCTGCTCTTGCCCCTGGGAGCCTGGGGGTGGGGTGACACTGTCTAATGACTTTAGCAGCTGAACTAAGCTGGAAGCAGCCCTTGACAACCTACCCTGACCTCTCTGGTGATTCTGTTCTGTAAACTATTTTCTGACCCCTTTTTTTTCCTAATCTGATTGCATTTTTGAATGTGTGCCTGTGCAAGGGTAAGGAGGTGCTGGCTGCGTTCTTTTTCTGACTGTTCAACTTTCAGCAGTCAAAGGGTTTTGGTGTGGCTGAAGCCCTCATTTGAGTTTCAAGACTTTAACTTACATTTACTGTGCCCAGAAAGGAAGTATGCCACAACATTTCTGGAGCAGTTGTCTTTGAGCTGCAGTTCAGGGCTGCCTTGTACATAGGCTTAAACAATAAGCTATTTGGGACTGATGTTTCTAGACCTGCCTATTGCTTGAGCATCACCACACCAATGCTTCAGCTGAAGTTGGGAGGTTGCTGTATAAAACAAAATGCTTGAATTAATGAATGTGTTGTGATATTCATGCTGCTGTCTTGTGATGTCTAAATGGCTTCCCTCTCCCTGCTTAGTAATTTACATGGCAAGTGATGTTTGTTTCTGTGTTTAAGAGCTTGGAAGGTAATTCTTTATGCTAGAACCAAAGCAGGGTTATTAATATTCTAGTGCTTGTGGTCATCCTCTGTCACTGGGGAAAATGAGGCTATTCTCCTTTGCCATCTCTGATATACCTACGATTTTATGACTGTGCAGAAGGATTGAGGTGAGCTTTTCTGCTGGGAATACTCATTCTAGCCCCTAACAGGGGAGATTGTGCTGTGACATTTCCATCACTTCTGCATTTCACAGACATCCTTGCTTTGTTTTTCTTTGCCCAGATTTGAATTGCAGTGCGCACTTGCCCTGACTTATTAGGGGCAAGCTCATTATGAACACTTGAAATATGGCTGTCTGGTAACACTACTTTGCAATGGCTAATTCTGCTGAAGCTTTCCTGGGGCACCTCCAGGCTGCACTGGAGATGTGCTAGTAGGCATATTTTGCTTATTGGGATGGAGGAGTTGGTTGGTGACCTGTAATATTTGAGTTGGGAGCAGCTGAATGTCAAAATCAAGTGACCTTCAGTGCATTCATAAAGCCTTGCTAAAGCTAGCTAGTAGTAATATTGCCTTTGGTTCATCATGGAAGTTTTCAAAATCAGTTACTGTTTTCCAAGCAATGCTGCCTCATTCATTTCATTCTCCTCTAGAGGGAAAAGAATCATTAATAAGTGATAGGGACACAAGAGATGTCATGGAGTCCTTTTAGGCATTCTCCTCTTTAATAGTACCTATCAGATTGCCTCTGTGTAGTGTTTGCTTTTAAATCGTTTTAAAGGAACATCTTTCCAGATAGAGACACAATAAAACTGAACTTCCAATTTGAAATCATCCCTCCGGAGCATATTTTCTCAAGTGCTTTGTGTGCTTTGTGTTATTTTATTATATATATATTTTTTAGTCCCATTCACATTGTTTGTCTTAATCTTGGTCAACTGATATTCCAACAGAGCTAGTTCACTTATGTGGGTTGGGTTTTTTCCTTTTTTTCCTTTTTGTGGAGACATCTGAAGTCTTCGACTTTTGCATTTATTTGCCTTTTCTTTAGCTGATGTCATGTCTCTGTAGAACAACTCTTCCCCACCCCTAAATTTCTCTACAATATGGGGAAGGGTTATTGCTGTGAATGTATCTCCGGATATATTAAATATGTATCTCCAGGGCTGGGGTTTTCCCGTCTGCTTCTTTTAAGCATCCTACTGAAGTAAACAGTTTCCCTTTTAAATTTCCCTCCACCTGGCTTGATGTGGAACAAAATACTACTCTTTTGGTTCTACAGTTCTCTAATCTCTCAAGAAATGGAAATGGAAACCCACAGAGAGGAATTCCCATGCCCTTGCAAGCCCACTTGTCAGGGCAAAGTCTTCACACAGGCAGGATTGAAAGAGGTCCCACGTGGCTGCCAGGTCAATGTGTGTGGAGACTTTTCTTGTCTCCAAACCACAAGAAGTGTAGTTCAAACAAGAAAAAATCTGTGTCAGCCCTTGCAAAAATTGTTTATCTGCAGCTGTTTTGACTTCCCATATCCAAAGGACTAAGAACTTTAAGGCCACCTCTAGAAGCAGGAGAGAGAGAACAAGCCTGTCTGGACTTCGTATTTGGTCGCTGTGGGCATGAAATCTGTTCCAGGACTTCTGAGACTGCCCTGTTAGTCTGGCTGCTGGAGAGAGGGTGGGATGTGACCACTGAAACCATGGACTTGAAGACTTAGTTGTCTATAAAAGCAATTTAGCCTCAGAGGAACAGGGCACATCAGTAAGTGTGGAGAAGCCAAGACACAAGCAATGCTACCTTCAGGTTTGGTGTACAACGCAGCCAGGTGCTCTTGAATGGTAAACTTTACCATGCCTGTGAAAACTTCAATTCTGAAATTACAGCTGCCTGCAAGCAGTTCCCTCCTCTTTCACTTCTCATCTAATCCTGCTGTGCTGAGACTCTGTACTCAGGCAGATAGTTAAATTCTCTGTTTCCACTGCATACCCTGTTTGGAGCCCAAGATGGCAAGCTGCAAAGGAAAAAATGTTACACAGAATCCCTGGTTGGAGGCTTTACTCATTACCTCCCCTGTTTAGGCAGTCACTGCCAGTTT
>JAVHNF010068820.1:10711-23651 GCA_034783455.1 Micropsitta finschii | reverse complement strand
TATATATTAAGCTCCTTGCAAACCTGAAGGCAATATTCTCTCTGAGGTTGTTTTCATGTCCAGGTGAAAAAAAAAATCACTAATGTTCCCCTGTTGCATCAATGCCAGAACATTATGTTTGCAAATAAGAATTCAGCACTACAAAGACAATGCCCTAGATTAACTAAGATCCCATTTCACAAAACCCTATGGCAATAGTCTGCAACATCAGTCACAGCAGAAGATATAACACAGACGCATTTGTGCCCTCATGCAGCTGAACTGAAACAAAACAAAGAGTGAATTAGGCTGAATATCTTACTGTGTGCAACGTATTGTACAACAAGGCACCTTTGGGAATGTGTCACAGGGTTTGGTAAATTGAAAACAAAATAAACAGATCTATGGGAATAAATAACATCATATTAGATGTCTGCTGCATGTAGACTACATTAGCTTCTAGTCACAACCAGGCTTTGGTTTCCCCACTAGTTTTTCAATGCCTGTGAACAGCAGATGATCTGGAGCCCCTGCAAAGAAATGCGGGCAGGGGCAGAGGGAGGCAGGCTCCCATCCTGCATGCACAGACGGGTGCGCACACCCTCGCTCACACTCTTTCCCTTCCTCTCAGTTCAACAGGATTTCAGGCAGATGAGGGACTAGTTTGTCCCTTGCTGCTTTGTGTGCATTAAGTCAACATTGCCATTTCTGGACCAGTGCAATGAGTGGAGGCATTTCCCCCACGCAATGGTCTCCCATTGCAGACTGGGTAAGGTGAGTGCTCTGGTGACCCGCTTTGCCTTCAACCTGGTGTGCACGGCCACCACAGCCACCATCGCTCCAGGGGCTCCTGCCGGCCCTGCCAAAAGCACCAGCGAATGGCAGGGTTTGGTGTGCCTGGGAAGAGGGACAAGGTGCATAGGGCACCTGGTCTTAACACAGCCACAAAATGCATGACTTTGGAAGGAGCTGTGGAGAGCCGGGTGAGGCAGGTATTTCACTGAGTCCCGTCTCTAACTACGGACAAATTTAGTTGATGTATTGAAAATGGCTTTTTATTGCTAAGCCATATGGGGCCAACGTCTGCTTCCAAGTACGTGGGTGAAACCCCACTGATTTCAGTGCGATCGCTTACATGAACCGAACTTAAAAGATCAGGCCATATTTATCTCAGCAAAAGTTCAAGCTAATTCATTTTCTCTCCCTTTCTCTCTCTCTCTCTGTGTTTTGCTTAGCTGAGTTGAGTAAAAGGAGCACATATCTCAGAGATAGGTTTTTAAATATAAAATTCTCTTTATAACCCCAGAGCAATATGTCATTCTGCGACTGCAAAAAATGTACTCTTCCCAAAGAAAATCCTTCTGAAGCAAACATTGGCTTTATCCTGCCTGAGATCTAAGCACCAGCCTTTGAATTCATGTATATCAGAAAAAGGCATAGATCCGCAATACAGCAAAACGATGGCCTCCAAATTGTCATTATTCCAGTCAAAAGTCTATTTCTTCCCTTTAAGTAGCCTCTATGGGCCTTGAGCTGAAATGCAAACATAACAAAGGACACAGAGGAAAAATGATATTTTAGTAACTTTTTTGTCTGAACACTGAGGAGATGAAGAAGTTCGATGAAGAAGTCAGGGAAAATTTTAACACTCAGGTAACTGATATTCTTGACTCTGCTGACTAAACTCCTTCCAGCTTAAGTGGCAATCAGCTCCCCCTTTGCTCTCCACAGATGTGAGTTCAGGTCCACCAGTGATCCTTTCCCAGGGCGCAGGGAACTCTGCACGGCCCTGCCAGGCTGTGGTCAGCTAACATCCTTGTCATTTTTATTCCCTCCCATCTCCACTTGTAAGAGGCAGTTTGAAGGATACTGCTTTTCAGGTTTGCCCAAGGGTGTGCTGTCTGTAGATGTTCAAGCAGCTGGGTTTTGTTATCCAGCTTTTGAAAGGTATTTCCCATGAGAAGGAACATCACAGAGGGTCCTCTTTTGGCCAGCTTTGGAGTTCATTCCCTCTTTCACACACATCTGAAGTTCCTCCCTACTCATAAACTGGAGGGTGTGTATTTGACCTTATCTGAAGATCAGTATGTTCCCTTTTGGGTTCCTGAATGCACTCAGGCAGTTTTAATTTGATTTCTCTATTCACATAAACACAAGATGAGAGAAGGATGAAGCTGACAGTTCTCATAATCACCACTCATTTTCTTTCGCTGGTGTGTCAAAGTTGTATTTCCATATTTCCTTCTATTAGTATTTTACCTGTAGTCTCCAAAGGCTCGTGCTGGTGTGGTGAATTAGGACTCCTGACATGCCACCAAGACATGCCATTGTCTCGGTGACAGTGCATGAGCACATGCACAGAGCAGCAGCGCACAGGTGGCCGCGCAACACAAGCCCCTCCATGGCCTCTCTGCTCATTTATACCAGCCTCGGTGAAGGTGGTGTAATGTGAGTACCCTCGTGGTATGGAAGATGTATTTCAAAAGCCTCCTGACCCAAGAAACTAAATTTATCCTCACAAGTCTTCAGGCTAACACTACTAACACTGACTGAGTGTAAAGACCTTGATGCCTGCATGCTGTCCCCATCTCGGGATGAAGGCCCTAAAGTACTCCTTGCAGTGAGTCAGGAGGTAACGGTTTCAAAAGAGCTTACAAGACTTAGGAGCCTGAATGGTATTTATTAAAAGTGGCATTGTCGCTTGAGAGCTAAAGCCCTACTGAGTGTTTCCACACTAACCAAGCTAAAGCTGGGTCTGACAAACTTATCTCAGGCCAACAGGGTCCAACAACCCTGCAAGTCGATCACCTACATTTCAACAGACGAAGGAAAAAACACTTATCTGCAGAAGGGACATTATTTGGGATGCTCTTGGCCTTTGATTTCATATGAACAGTTTGCAAATGGATAGGAGAAAACTGCTTTCAGATTTCAATGCCAGTGCCAAAGAATTTATCCTTCCCCAAACCATGTGAAAGGTAAATATTCATAAAACTCCTGTGTGTGAAGGCAGCAGAGAGTATTCAAATGGCAGGAATCTCTTTTATTTTCCTCAGGTACAAATAAAGCACCCCCCATCCCCTAGCTCCCTCTAGCTTTCCTTTTAAATCTCTTTTTAATGTCTCACTTTTTACTGCTAATCATTTTTCCCCTTTGCTAATGATGCTAACCTTAGAGCCTGCTGCAAACTGACTTGTTTCATGTCAACCTCTCTCTATTGCCCACTTTTGTTAAGCCACAAAGCAGGTTTCAGTCTATTCAACATCAGCTATTTCTCTGACTTGAATATTACAGTTGCCTATTTCAAAGGCATCTCCAAGCCCACAGTATTTCTGCACAGATACCTCTATTATTTTCTGTCATCGGGTTGTGCTGGCTCCTCTCCTGCCTCTCCCCCAACCTCTTCCTTCCTACATATGTGGCAAAGTCTCTCTCTGCTATAATAGCTCTCCTTAGAGCAGGGTGAAGCAGGTCTTTACAGAGGCCTGTTAATTTTAAAGGACAAGCTTTATATATTAACACCCCTGTGGCAGCCTGCTCCCCACACAGCAGACTGTATCCCCACCATTTACCCAGAATTAAAGAACACAAGGACCAAACCTGCTCCCCGTCGGGAACTTCTGGATGATGCCAACCCCAATTCCCACCTCCCTCCAGCTTCAGTGAGCATCCCTGTGCAGGATCAAAGCCACAGAGTAGCACAGAGGGGAGCAGAGGGCCGGGAGGATGCCAGAGACCCATTGACTGGCTGTGTTGACCCATGAGGTGTCGGCAGCAAGGGGAGCTGATGGAGGAGAACTGCTTGTTTAAAGGAGCCTGTGTTACAGCCTTACTTCCCTTCCAAAGCCAATTTTCTCCCAGGTGCTGTATTCTGAGGGAGGTGGTTTTATTGTCTGCAAAGCCATCATCCTACATCATTTTTTTTTCCCATGTGGTTTGTAAGAAGCCATAGAGATTTAATTGTGAGTGTAGCAACGTTTGTACTTGCTGGGTGACTGAGACCTTTTTGGTGGCTTGGAGTAACCATGAGGAGGTTTTTCTCTGCAGATAAGATTGTGAAACAGTAACTATTTAGCATAAATTATGTCTTTTGGCTCACTAATCACCTCTCAGTTCAAACCACACAGGTCTTATTTACTCCAGCACTCCTCCATTGGGCTGCAACATTGGCGTGAGGCTCCTACACCTCTCATCGGGCTGAGCAAATCCCTTGGAGAGGCTGACCCCTTAAATTGAAATCAAACGGTTGAGGCTTGCAATGGGGGCAACTTTCATTCTCCCTGAGACATCCCTCCCCTTTATCACACACCCCATCCCCCACGCTTCCCTCGCAAAAAGAATGAGGGAAAAATAAAGAAGGAAGGAAGGAAAGAATCAAGTCTGGCTGATGCAAAGGGAGAATTTGCAGTTATTGCTAATGTTAGCATTTCCCCTTGGCTTTTTTTTTACCCTGTTTCCCTGGCACACAGGTAAAATAACAAAATAAATCCCACAAAGGGCTTTCTGCCAGGCTGCCTTTGGAAGTTTGCTTAAGTGGCCTTAAGTAAGATAATATGCAAAGAGTGTGAAAAGAGGAGACTTTGTCTTTTCACATTAGCAGCAGCCCTGTTCAAGTGGCAGTATCTATGAAAATGCTGTTCAGCCTTTAATGAGACTACAGTGTGTTAGTGTACCAGTCTAATTAATCCCATATTTTCACACAGCATAATTACTGAGCCGGGGCTGAATTATTTGGCTACTGGAGGTGGAGCAGTGCCTGCACTGTCCTCTGTCTCTGCTCCTCACAATTTATTATGCTATACAGCAAGACACCATTGAAACCTCCTAGTATAGGACTATCTGTCATCTCTACATTATCAGTAAAATACACCACCTTCCATACTGTGCTACAAGGGCTTTAGCAAATTGCTATTTTTATGGGATATGATAAAGGAAATGCTACCTTATGTTCAAATTTTTAACTGTCTCGTGTATGGAATATACAGTCGTGCTTCATGCACGCTGGCTCAGTGAGGCCTCATTTGCATTGCTACAGCCAGGGCAGTTTTCACCCTGCTACTTTGCTACCATTCAGTCCCCTTCTTTCTTTTCTTAATCTCTTTTTTATTTTATGTGTGTTTGTATTTTTATTTTCTTATTTTCCTTTATCTTTTTCTTTTCCTTCTTCCTTCACTTACTAAACCATCTTTCTGTCAATCCATGGATCCTCTCACTTTTGCTCTTTCTATTCTCTCCCTCACTGGGTGGCAGTAGGAGAAAAAAAATCGCTGTGTGGCTGCTTAGCTGCTGGCCTGAGTTAACCCACCACAATTTAGAAACCTGGATATTATGCTTTTCATAAAGTTATAAAGATGAAAGGACACTGTATGTGTTTGTATGGGTTGCCTGTTAGTGGTGGAAGTTGTATTTATTTATTTGGTTGGTGTGTTTTAAGGACATACAGCTTCAATTACCAGAACACAGTCCATGACATCACATTAGGCTTTCCTGTTATCAAAACCCCGTATAAAATTAATTCTTTGAATTAGCACCCTATTTGTTGGTGGGATTCTATTTGGTTTACATCAGAAAAGCTATAATCCTTTTTCATTTCCATCTCCAGCAAAGAATTCTCAAACATGACTACTCTTTTTCTCTCTGTTCCAGGAAGTGATTTTGATTCTTCCGAGGGGATTAGGATTAATGTTCTACTGTCTGTCATACCCAAAATGCATTTAACAGATGTCCATTTTCCACAGACATCAAAAATGCCACTGTCAAAAAAATTACTTCTGAATTTTCCTCTTCAAGATCAGAATCTCCTTTAATGTACTGCATTCATACCAGAATTTCAGGAGTAAAACCAAATATTCCTTCCAAAAGGCATGAAAAATCACCAGCAGATTCCTACGGATATCTAAGTAACACACATGCCATGAAAGCTGCAACCATGAAGGCTGTGCCAATCTTTTCATAAGGAATTACACTTTCAATAAAGAGACTACATTTTTAATATAGCCATAACTTTGCCACTCTTGTACAGATGCCATGAAGCTTTTAGACAGCAAAATTTAGAAGACCTATTCTGATGACTGCTTAACTAAGTTAGTCCCAGTTTTCAGAAGTAACATTTACTTTTTATTAAAAAGAGAACAAAACAAACCCAAGTGAAAAGGCCATTTATGTAAAAACTTCTCTACAAATCTAAAAAAAATGAAACTTTAAGTCCTTATTCTGATGCATTTGTCCCAGAGCAGAGAGCAGAAGTGTCATTAGTTCAGATACCTACCACATTCAATTGTTTTATGGCTCTGAGATGGCTGTCTGTCTTTATGCCGACTTCTGGAGTAGCTTCTGTGTTCCTGAAGAGAGGTTCTTTTATCTGTGCAGTCTGTGCTTTGAGTATGACCTGGTAAACATGTAGTATAGTGCAATCCTGCCATAGAAAGCATGCCCTGAATAGCTTCTTCTTCTGTACTTGTCGAGGTAGCACATTCCCTAGAAAAATAAAGAAGCATTAAGCAGTTCAAATTTCTCTGAAGGAATGACTTTTATACTGGTATGAAGCAGGACCATGCATGTGTGAAACAGTCTAACATTTTAAAAACAAATGCCTGGAGTGTGCTTACTTTTTACTGGGAGTTTCATTTCTGGATGGCTTCTGGGTATTTTGACAGAGGTCTCTTGTGACCTTAGATTCCTCTTTGAAATTCGATGTTACTTCCTGTTTCTCTTCATCACCTGAGCTTTCTGACTCCTCTGTGGAGGAATCCTTCTGCTGAAACAAGAGGAAACAGTATCTAGAATGGTCACCATGCATCCTAAATAGACACACTAACTTAAATTATGCTAAGTAAAAAGTTCAAAAGCTTCCAGGTCCAACTTTTTTATATATACAGTATTCAGAATGAGTTAACTTGAATGTATCACTGAGGGACTGTACATCTCAATCTTGTAACACTGTTGAGTACATGATCCAACAATATAGAAAACACCACACACATTAAACCATGCACAAATCACTGTATTCTCTTTAAAGAGAGCATTGATTACTGTTATCTTTGATATTCAAAGTAGCGGGAAACATACAGAATTATGGTTCCAAGCAGCAACGAGAACTGATGCCTATTACATATAATGGGACACATCCTGTCCCACATAAATGTTTCTGATTCCTTCTATCACAAAAAGAAAAAAAAATTAACTTGCAGCAGCAGCATCTCTCTGATGAGTGACAGAAGCTCTCAGGTAAATCCAGAACACAGCAGGAACAGACACACAACAGCTGTTGCCTCTCTTACAGTGGCACAGCCTTTTTTCATGAATGAAAGGGTCTCTCAGCTCCTGCTGAGATTACAGATTGTATATGCAGGAGCTTCTCAAAAGTGGAATAACCATATGTGACTCAATATGCTTGTACATGAAGCAAGGGCTACAATGGATATGCTCAGCCTTGGTAATTCAGACTAATCTGTTTTTAACAAGTACAGAGAACGGCACAATTTTTATTTTTTATTTTTTTTTCCCAAGCCAAGGAATATACATGACATTAAATCAAAGTGCTGAAAGTGGAAGATCAGAACACGGAGGAATCATAATCCTTCAAGAGGGACACCACTATCCCTATCACCAAAAATGGAATTGGAATGAATGAAGTGCTTCATATTATCAAGGGATGTTTTTACACAATAGCTTCATTCACAAGAGCAGCTTGTTAATCTTTGACACTCAGAAAGTGGTACAAATGAGCAATTAAATCATAACTATGACCCAATGTTAACAAAGCTATTATCTTGTTTTGTTAAGACCTTCTTTGGTGCAATACAAAAACATAGGAAGGATTTACAGGAGCTACTGAGACAGTGAATTTTGGATAGATCATTAGAAAAGACAAATTTAAACACGCAGAAAAATTATTCCATTAGATACTATTAGAAATTAAGAAGCAGAATAATATAAAAAGAACAAAGAGTAAATTGCATAGATATAAAACATTTAACTCAATAGTGACATCAACCAAAACTGGCTGCATTCCCCTGTGAAGATGAAATATATAAATTTTGAACACTATTAATTCTGTGTCTCAAAAAAGAAAACCTGCTGAGCCAAAGTTGCTGACAACACAGTTTAGGAAACCAGAAGCCACATCATGAAGGTTCCTATCACTTATTCCAACATCTAGATAAGGTAATGATAGAAGACAACAAATACTAAAAATAAATTTTGAACACTGTGGTAAAAGTATGAAGACTTCTTGTAAAGTTTTATAATAGGCAGATGATTGAAAGAAAGACCAAAGCATTAGCTTTCCAGAAGCATATAACAAAAGTCTGAAGCAATCATTCCTCACTATCAGCACTTTACTGCTAATAAAATCTAAACTATTAAGTCGGAGCATAGTTTTGCAAGTTTGGAATAAAATAATAATACAAAAAAGAAACATCGGTTCACTTCACTGGATGGAAATACGTGCCTTGCATTAAAATATCATCTGAAACGGCTGAGTTCAGAGCAGGGTTTATAATTTCTGCTTGCTTTCTTGCAGTGTATCATGACAAAGAGACCACTGCTCCAATGTTTCTACCATATTTTTTTTTAAAGGTTTTACATTACTATTCAGCTAAGCAGGAGAACTCTTACTACCCCCTCCTCCAGTGGTGACAAAACCCCACATTTACTTAACTCTGAACACACCACAGTGTAAGAAAGAGTATCCGTTACCGGTGAGCAGCAAAAAGTAATGTACTCTGTAGTTTGTCTTACCTAGTGTTAACATTTAAGACCAGAATGAAAAGATTCTTGCTATTAAATTTACTGCATTAAACTGGGTCAAGTAAACTAGTCGATAAAATGTTCCTTTCAAATTTTTTTAGCCTCTGAAGCTTAACCAGAAACCTTCATTCTGCACTCAGCTGCTCGACCTTCTCCAACATCATCTCCTTAGAGAGCAAGCAACAGTCCGAATTTACAGAACTGCGCAGAGGAAGCTCCACATTTTTAAGGAGTTTTTCTTATTTGGCTCTTTAAAAAAGAGAACCTAAATCAGGGTGCCCTTTAAGTAGAGAATCTGCAGAAACACAGGTCTCAATTTGCCTCCGAAATGATGGTATTCTATGCCATTATGCAATTTCTACTATATAATCCAGAAATTAGATTATTGCCCTGGGTTTAGAAGTTCAGCTCCACCAAACTGTCTGAGGATTCACTGTGCAGTACTCTTCGGAAGACTGAAAAGTAGAAAAGGGGATAGGGAACAGAAGGACATGCCATACTGATGAAGGTTCCTAAAGGTCCCCAAATTTAGACATGAAAAAAATCCCTCCAAAAACATGACAAGCAAATGGAATTCAGAATATGCATTTAAGACATCTCCGAGAGTTGGTTTTTTTTAATCCAGGTGAAAAAATTATTGTTTCAGAGGTTCAATACGACAGAAGAAGCTATCAGTGGAATTCAGCATATTTATTCTTTCAGGATCCCCGAAGAAGCAGACATACTTTTGCAGGGAATAAATTTCATGCTATAACTGGGACTTCTTACAATTCTGATTGTATAGATCTTTACAGAACAGAAACCATGTCAATACTCCTCATCAAATTATTACTCAAAAAATTGCTTCAAACTCAGGCAATAATAACAGAGCCTTCCCAACTCCAATAGTGATGAAATAATTACAAAGTCTGTATTTTGCAGAGGAGCTGCTTAGCCAACCTCTAGTAACTCAGGTCATATGTTGAAGAGTGCCCATCTATCGCACCACTTTGTTGTAGCGTTGTTTCACACACTGTCTTATTAACTTTTTTGAGGTGCATATAGCTTTGCCAGATCATAACAACATTTCACTGAAATCCTCCATTCTCAACTGCTTTCAGCAATTAATTTCTCTCATTACAATATTCTGATTTTCAAAAGTTAAATAAAGTATCAAAGCAAGATGGCTAAAAAATGAAATAAGTAACACAAGTTTCAAATCCTCTCCAATGAATTTAGCAGAGGGGAGTAAGAGATCTCAATAATTGGGATAATAGAAATATAATTTGCTTTATCTCTCTGACAGAGAGATGTCTCATGTAGTAGTTCTTGATTATTTCTGACTACTTCTGTGTTACCTGAATGTACACCATCTATGCCCTAACTGAGACAGGAACATTAAAAAAGCTACCATCAAACTGCAGGCACTTACCCAAGATACTCAAAGTGAGGATGATTTGCATACTGAATACAGTAAATGAGCTTTTGGAACTTCCTGCATTGGCTACAAATGGATCCTGGAACAGCTAACTTCATAAGCTGAGTGTATTGGTTACTTATAAGTGGGCTGAAACCCAGCTAATCTCTCTGGCTGACTCAACAGTGAAAAGCTAAGAAGAGGTATACATGAAACTTGATAAAGATGACTATTCCCAATGATTGGTGAAGCACATGCAACTGGTTCAGGGAGACCTTTCTGTCACAAAAGGTATCAGAAAAAGAATTCTGGTTAATAACAAGGTACCATATATTCTCTGTGGTCTTATGTTTTTAAATAGAAAGAAAACAGGCAAGAAAGAACACTGAAACAAAAACAAAGAATGATGATCTAACTTCATACCACACAGGACAGAACATCCCTGGTACTAAGGACTACTGAGGGAATAAAAACTTGACAAACAGTATATTTCTGCTGTAGGAAATTACTATTATTTCCCAACTGCAGATGAGAAAAGGACACAGAGATCCTACAGAAATGTTCTCATTACAGTGAAGTTTTATTTATCAAGTTTGCAAAACCTGCACCTATAACAGAGTATAAACAAAAAAACACAAACCAGGCAAAATTGAAGTCTTAACAAAAAAGGCTTAAAAATCCAGAGTCCCACTGAACTCTTACTAGTATCTTATCATTAATATATACCACCTTTTAAACTTACCTCTATAAAGCCCAAAGAAACCTTCGTAACGTAGCACTTTCTTGAAGCAATCAAAGCTGTTTTTATACATAAGTTCTCCCACAAAAGAGCCTGTAGAGCGCTGGTTTTGCATTCGAGTTTTTACCAAATCAATTGGGTAGACAGCAGTGGCTCCGACAGCTGCAAATAAAAATCAAGCTCTAAGAAAACATGATTTTGCATTTGCAGGGTTTGACTGCAACTTCTATCTTCCACATATACATCTCAAGTGTCAGTTCTATGTTTTTTCTCCACAATATATTCTGGATACATTGAACTACCTCCCACAGTTTTAACCAAAAGCATTTCTCTGGCCATACCTTATTATTAATCTGATTCTTTTGAAACTGGTTTGGTGACAAATCAGATAAGAACACCCATGTCTCATGAATTACAAACTCTTGTTAGATCAGATGACCCCTTCCACTTACAGTTATCCCATCCCTTAGACATGGCTCTAAGGGAAAGACTGAGAAGCCTTCCACACTAAAGTGAAAGGCAGAAGGGGATGAAGAGCAGAAGAAAAGAAGAAGCAATCCAAACAGTGAAGATGAATATTCTTTTCCTCAGCCAAGACTAACCTCCAGCAACTGAACCAAGGGCAAACCTGTACGCTGATTCCGCAATCTGGATGAGAATAGGTCGAGACACATCACCTGGAGCTTTCTGTCAAACAAAAATTAAAACAAAAGGAAAGACAAAAATAATCAGAACATCGTATTTCACAAGAGAATGTCTCATGAACAGACACATACAAGTATATAGATACCTAAAAAAAATCCCACAATACACTGAAGATTTTGTTTTCAATTACTATTTCTTTTCCACTGGTTTCTAAGAGCCTTATACTGTAGCCTCTTCAGACTGGAATATCAAAGAAAATAAAGACTGATACTACAACAAAATTATACAGCTCCAAAATCAATAGTCTAAACGTGCATACGAGGGCACACATACTGCATCTTAAGTAATTAATTTTCTACAGCTAAAAGCAACTCCAGCTTGGAATTTCTTTCTACTGTCACCAGAATCAGGTATAGCTATTACTTCTCAAGCTATCAAAACAAGTATGCAAGCATGTTCATACAGATTAGCTAAAGGGAAATAAGGTTTCACAAAGCACCCCCACAATTTCATTTTGCTCACAGTCTATCAGATTCAATCCAATGAAAAATATATTTCAGAAGAGATCCCAATTTAAAATTGCTATCTAATGAAAGAAAAGAATTGGGAAAACAGAAGGTCTGCAGGGCTGTTAAGCTTTCCATAGTTACTATCCCTTTTTGTAATACTTTTTTCTTTTAGGATACTACAAGTAAAAGAACAAAGTAAAAGTATTTATACATTTTTTTCCTGAAAATCTGTTTAGGTCTTAGCCAGTATTTCAATGTAGGGGGAGCTGGCCAGAAAATCTTTTTAGTCTCAGCATCGAGCAGCTGATATTAAAACGGAATTGGATGGAGACATATGGATGGACACACACGTAGAAGAAATGGTAAGATTCAAGCAGGTTCATACGTCCTAGCCTCTTATAATGGCGTAAATCATACTAGCAAAGACAGTGACCTCAAAGCAAAAACTGAAGAAGCTGCTACTGTCAGCACCCCATTTTTGGCTATATTTTACTGCCACCTATTGTAACTTATGTTACTTGATATTTAGTCCAATGTAAACGCTTTTAACTCCTTTAGGAGTCTTCTAGGAATAGATGGTGAGCTTTTGGGAGCCAACTCACTTGAATTCACCCCAGCACAGTCAACATTTAGTCACTGCTCAAACAAACAGAAAACTACCACCCTACATACTGTCTTAGAGCAGTGCTGGGGGTGTTCACATGTAGGGAAGGGAGAAGAAGAAAGAGAAACAGAAGAGACTCATGTGTACACACACACACAGAGGCCTGGCTTATGGCCTGGTAGTCCTAAAAATGTAGCCTGCGTCAACTCATTGTGGTCAAACTGGCGTCTCCGCACAGACCCAGAGAAAATTTGGGAGTGTCTATGCACATGTTTTATGAAGCAGGATGGCATGGGACCAAAGTTGTAGTTATCAGA